>JARHVA010004578.1:1240000-1512113 GCA_037957365.1 Torreya grandis | reverse complement strand
GGTGGAATCAATAAAGTTTATCTTTGCAGATTTTAGAATATCAAATGACAATCCTGACTAGAAACATTTTTTGGTGTAACATTTATCCACATACATTATTGTAATCTCACTATCTATTATTTTATCAAACTCCACTTGGCTAAGTCAATTGTTTGGCTGACTTCTTTTTTAGCCTGAGTATTTTTAGGAAGGATCTAAGTTTTTTGGATGCCTTTGCTCTTGGAATGTCAGGCAAGGAGTGAATTCATTATCCACTATGTCCCAAACATTTCCATTTTCTTTCTTGTATATAATAAATATCCATAAGTATCTAGCAACGATGTTTCCATATCCCTAAATCACTTGTTCAATGAGGTGATAGTAAAGTTAGACCCTCCAATAACATATGATAAAAAATTCCCATATTTGCCTTTACCATGACCATGTGTTATAATCCCTACCATTAACAACTATAATATTCTATTGGTAAATGATTTAATTTTTGTCATTATCCTCGACATATATGTTTTTTGACGTTATACCTTTTCATGAATGATACTAAGGCATTATTTAGGGTATTTCTTTGACTTTCATTTATGTGTAATACATTTGTCTTGTAGAAAGTATTTGAATTGAGTGCATCACAAATTCTTGATTGATATGCTCTTCTTGATCTCTAGAGAGGGACCCAAAGCATTTATTTTGATTTAACAATATGCATGTTTTACACCTAGTGAAGTCATTAGACATGGCAATGGTCACATCATGAAAATTATTTTTCCACATGTTATTGAATTTTGGCTAGGATAGTGGCTCATATTCCATATCTGATAGTTGTGCATTAATGTGGTGCCTCATAAAATTATTGAGTGAAATATGTGGAATATGTTGAACATTTTCTCATGAGTCATCTATATCTACCTAGCATGTTAATTATGGAGAAACATTTACAAAATCATCCACCAATTGGTCCAACAAATCTTTAGGTTCCATTGTCTTCTTTTGTGGCTTTTGTCAAAATCTCCCTACATGGAATGCATTTTGTTCCCCATTATTTTGATAATTTTGAATGTCAAAAAAGTTCTCTTCAATCCATTTATTTTAATCCAAGCTTCCAAGCAAATCTCTATACCCTAAAAATCAATGCTAAATTTGTTTTTATTTTTATTAAACAAACTGGTAGAAAGGGCATCCAAGACATGTTGCCTCTTATCTATTGTGGTGGAATCAATCAACTTAATCTTTGTAGATTTTAGAATCTCAAATGGAAATCTTGACTGAAAACATTTTTTGGTGTAACATTTATCCACATACATTATTATAATCTCACTATCTATTCTTTTATCAAACTCAACTTGGCTAAGTGAATTGTTTTGCTGACTTTTTTTTTAGCCTGAGTATTTGTAGGAATGATCTATGTTTTTTGGATGCCTTTCCTCTTGGAATTCCAAGCAAGGAGTGAATTCATTATCCACTATGTCCTAGACATTTCCAACTTCTTTCTTCTATATAGTAAATATCTATAATTATCTAGCACTGATGTTTCCATATCCCTAAATCACTTGTTTAATGAGGTGATAGTAAAGTTAGACCCTCCAAGAACATATGGTAAAAAAATGCCCATTTTTGCCTACACCATGACCATGTGTTATAATCCCTACCATTCACAACTCTAATATTTTATCAGTAACTAATTTTTTTGTCACTATCATTGACACATGTTTTTTGACATTCCACATTATCATGAATGACACTGAGGCATTCTTCAGGGTATTTCTCTGACATTCATTTATGTATAATACATTTTTCTTGCAGAAAGTATTTGATTTGAGTGCATCACAAATTCTTGATCAATACGCTCTTCTTGATATCTAGAGAGGGACCCAAATCATTTCTTTTGAGTCAACAAGATGCATGTTTTATACCTATCTAAGTCATCAAGCATGGCAATGGTCACATCATGAAAATTAGTTATCTACATGTTATTGAATTTTGGCTAGGATATTGGCTCATATTCCATATCTGCTAATTGTGCATTGATGTATTGCCTCATAAATTCTTGAGTGAAATATGTGGAATATGTTGAACATTTTCTCATGAGTCACCTATATCTACATGGCATGTTAGTCATGGAAAAACATCTAAAAAATCACCCACTAATTGGTCCAACAAATCTTTAGCTACAATTGTCTTCTTTTGTGTCTTTTATCAAAATCTCCCTGTATGGAATGCATTTTTTTTGCCATTATTGTGACAATTTTGAATGTAAATTTTTTTTTCTTTTATCCATATATTTTAAGCCAAGCATCCAAGAAGATCTCTATACCCTAAAATCAATGCTAGTTTTGTTTTTATTTTTCTTAAACAAACTGGTAGAAAGGGCATCCAAGACATATTTCCTCTTATATGTTGTGGTCGAATCAAGAAACTTAATCTTTAAAAAATTTAGAATCTCAAATGACAATCTTGACTAAATTTTTTTTTGGTGTAACATTTATCTACATACGTTATTGTAATCTCACTATCTATTCTTTTATCAAACTCCACTTGGCTAAGTGAATTGTTTGGTTGACTTATTTTTTAGCCTAAGTATTTTGAGGAATGATCTAATGTTTTTGGATGCCTTTTCTCTTAGAATGTTAGGCAAGGATTGAATTCATTATCCACTATGTCCCAAACATTTCTAATTTCTTTCTTCTATATAGTAAAGATCCATAAGTATCTGACACTGTTGTTTCCATATCCCTAAATCACTTGTTCAATGAGGTGATATTAAAGTTAGACCCTTCAATAATGTATAGTAAAAAATGCCCATATTTGCCTACACCATGAGCATGTGTTATAATCCTTGCGATTGACAACTCCAATATTATATCAATAACTACTTTATTTTTTGTCACTATCCTTGACACAATTTTTTTTGACATTCCACCTTGTCATCAATGACACTGAGGCATTCTTTAAGGTATTTATTTGACATTAATTTATGTGTAATACATTTGTCTTTGAAAAATTATTTGATTTGAGTGCATCATAAATTCTTGATTGATATGCTCTTCTTGATCTCTAGAGAGGGACCCAGAGTGTTTCTTTTGAGTCAACAAGATGCATATTTTGGACCTAGTGAAGTCATCAGACATGGTAATGGTCACATCATGAAAATTAGTTCTCCAAATGTTATTGAATTTTTTCTAGGATATTAGCTCATATTCCATATCTTCTAGTTTTTCATTGATGTGGTGCCTCATAAATTCCTGAGTGAAATATGTGGAAGATGTTGAATATTTTCTCATGAGTCATCTATATCTACCTAGCATGTTAGTCATGGAGAAACATCTTCAAAATCATCCACTAATTGGTCTAACAAATCTTTAGCTGCAATTGTCTTCTTTTGTGGATTTTATCAAAATCTCCCTACATGGAATGCATTTTGTTCCCCATTACTGTGACAATTTTGAATGTCAAAAAAGTTATCTTCAATCCATATATTTTAAGCCAAGCTTCCAATCAAATCTTTGTACCCTAAAAATCAATGTTAGTTTTGTTTTTATTTTTCTTAAACAAACTAGTAGAAAGGGCATCCAAGACATGTTGACTCCTATCTATTGTGGTGGAATCATTCAACTTCATCTTTGTAGATTTAAAAATCTCAAATGCCAATCCTAATTGAAAACATTTTTAAGTGTAACATTTATCTACATACATTTTTGTAATCTCATTGTCTATTCTTTCATCAAACTCCACTTAGCTGAGTGAATTATTTGGCTAAATTATTTTTTGGCCTAAGTATTTCTAGGAATGATCTAATTTTTTGGATGCCTTTGATCTAGGACTGTCAGGCAATGAGCGAATTTATTATCCACTACGTCTCAAAAATTTCTAATTTCTTTCTTTTGTATCGTAAAGATCCATAAGTATCTAACAATATTGTTTCCATATACTTGAATCACTTTTTCAATGAGGTGATAGTAAAGTTAGACCCTCCAATAATGCATGGTAAAAAAATTCCCATATTTTCTTGCACCATGACCATGTTTTATAATCCCTACCATTGACAACTCTAATATTCTATTGGTAATTGCATTATTTTTTTTGTCACTATCCTTGACATAAATATTTTTTAACATTTCACCTTATCATGAATAACACTAAGGCATTCTTCAGGGTATTTCTCTGACATTCATTTATGTGTAATACATTTGTCTTTCTTAAAGCATTTGATTTGAGTGCATCATAAATTTTTGATCGATACGCTCTTCTTGATCTCTATAGAGGAACCTAGAGCATTTATTTTGAGTCAAAAAGATGCATTTTTTACACCTTGTGAAGTCATCAGATGTGGAAATGGTCACATCATGAAAATTAGTTCTCCACATGTTATTGAATTTTGGCTAGGATATTGGCTCATATTCCATATTTGCTAGTTGTGCATTGATGTGGTGTCTCATAAATTCTTGAGTGAAAGATGCAAAAGATGTTGAAAATTTTCTCATGAGTCATCTATATCTACCTGGCATATTAGTCATGGAGAAACATCCATAAAATCATCCACTAATTAGTCAAAAAAATATTTTCTATCATTGTCTTCTTTTTTGGCTTTTCTCAAAATCTCCTTGCATGGAATGCATTTCATTCCCCATTATTGTGATAATTTTGAATGTCAAAAAAATTCTCTTCAATCCATATATTTTAAGCTAAACTTCCAAACAGATCTCTATACCCTAAAAATCAATGCTAGTTTTGTTTTTATTTTTATTAAACAAACTATAAAAAAAGGTCATCTAAGACAAGTTGCCTCCTATCTATTATGGTGGAATCAAGCAACTTGATCTTTGTATATTTTAGAATCTCAAAAGACAATCCTTACTAAAAACATTTTGGTACAACATTTATCTACATACATTGTTGTAATCTCATTATCTATTCTTTCATCAAACTTCACTTGGTTGAGTGAATTTTTTGGCTGACTTCTTTTTGGCCTGAGTATTTGTAGGAACAATCTAAGTTTTTTAGATGAATTTGCTCTGGGAATGCTAGGAAAGGAGTGAATTCATTATCCACTACATCATAAACATTTCTAATTTCTTTCTTCTTTGGTGTCATTTATGATAAATTAATTACTTTACAAATCTCAGTGTCCACTATTTTATTGGAAGGCCATCTAACGATAGATGTTTCAATTTCCTTTATACTTCAAGTCTCACAATGTTGTATAACATGCCTTATGTAAATTCCCAATTCATTTTCTAATATTGGGATAGGAATGCAGCCAAAAATCTCCCCTGGTTGTGCAAATTCAACATAACTAAACACATTTTTTTCATCATTTTCTAGAGCTATACATTTATGCAACAAATGTACCCTTTTCCCAACAAAATTTTTTCTTAGTCTTTGAAATGTGGTAGGATCATCGATATATCAAACAAATTAATCCAAGTAAGAGTATTCTTATTATAATGGTTGTATATGTAGAACTAGACTCAAATTCTTTTGACTTTGTTCCATGTCATTGTCTATAGAAAACTTGTTTGTGATGTGTTGCATCATTCTTGTGCTCCATATAGTGAAACTATCAACTACATCCCCCAAATTATCCACAAAAGTTTTAGGAAATAGAAGTGGTAGAGTCAGATCAAAAGCTTCAGTCACATTAACACTTACACATCCAATAGTTATTTATTCATTGTGGCATGTGGAAGTGAGATTTATGGGTTTTGGAGATTCAACATATATACCTTCCACTTTTTGTATTCTTCCTTCACCAATGACCTTACAATTATTTATGAGAGAAATATAGTCTCCACATTCGAAAGCCATTGACATATGTTTTTTCAACCTAGACATTTGTAAAAGACAGGAGAAGAGATGTTAATCAGATTATTTATAAAATTAGTCCAATTTATACCTATATGTAGGAGATAAAACTATATTTATACCAGAACATAAGAATGGAGATATGTTAAAACATAAAAATGTTAAAAAGGTAATGTATAACATTTTTTTCAATGACATGATTTATGTCAAACCAAAAAAATAATAGTTTTTAATATCATATATTGTATATTTCAATTCTTTCTTCATCCTACTTTAAAGGTATCTCCTAGGAGGTACATTTCAAACATGCATTAGAGCAGAATAGCTGTGTAGAGAAAATAACTAATTAAGTTAATATTTAACCATGTATTTTATTACAATCCAAAATGATAATGAGAAATGGGGGTTTTGAGTAAAATTATGGAAAATGATTAGCTTCTTATATTTTTGGATCCTGTATTTGATTTTAACCTCTATTATGGACTTTAAAGTTTGAAGGTATCTCTTAGGAAATACCATTCAAACATGCATATGGGTTCCCTTCAAGGTTTGAAGGTAGTACTGGGTGATACCTTGAAGGTCATTTTAATACCTTGGATGCCCATGATATTAAGCTTAAGACTTCATTTTTTAATAGTCAAGGACATGTGGCATGCACCCATGAACCCATAAAATTTCAACACTCAAAAAATATTTCAAGTTCACTGAGAGAGCGACTCTTCATGATTATGCTAATTGTCTCCATCTTGTTTACCTAGAGATTAATAAATGGAACTTAATGTATGAAATCTTAAGGATATGTAAAAAACATTGTGGTCATGCATGTCTCCCTTCAAACTTCCTCTAAAATTATTGTTAAAAATGGAGCCCACTTCCCTAGGCCAATGGTATGCCTTTTTTTAGATAAGAACTCCCTCTTTCTTGAAGAGTGCCATGATGACATGTGTCATCAGTAGATGGGACTAAGACTTCAATTTTGTGACTATGCTTACTTATGCACTCAGTCACTATGAGTCTATGATAAACCTAAATATTATGTCTAAGTTTGTGGCCATTTTTTTATTCTCGCCCAATAGGATACCTAGAGTCTAGGAGTGGGTAGTGATTTCATTCATCAACTAATATATTTCTTGGTCCTTGGTTGAGGATTCTTGTTCCATCTATGGTAGCATCTTTTGTTGTACATGTTTAGAGTCTAAGAAAATATTATCGATATGCATAATACAACTTATAAAATACATTTACTAAGTTGGTCTGAAATGTAAAATATCATTAAAGAGAAATTTGGTAAAAACAAAGTACACCAATCTCAACTTAAGCTCAGGAAAGTGGTGACAACAAGATAGGTATGGTTGAAGGACTTTTAACGATCATAAAAGACCATTAATGACATGGCATTTTGAAATATTACATCTTGTTCAAGCCAGATCAAGTTGGGACATGATAAGATATTGGGTAATTTCAAGATTTGTGAGATAAAAAAAGGTCACCATCAAAGCTAAAATATTAAAGATGAGGAAGAGTGCTTGTGTGCAAGTAGTTAATGAATTTAAAGAGGTTGAAAAGAGCAAATTGATTTTCAAAATCCATAAAATGAAGTAGAAAAACAATGCATAAACATTATAGACTTTGGAGAAGAAGAATATTCTACTATTTTCTCTCGATATACTCCCTTATGAAAAAATTGATACCCAAATTTTGATAGAATAAATCAATCAAAAAATGTAGATTATAGGTTTAGTAATGGATAGGAGCAAGTTATTGATCCCACTCATAGATGTAGAGAAGGTAGAAATGGGTATTAGGATAGGTTTTCAACAAAACAAATTCAACAACCTAGATCCCTTCAACTTTATGGAAATGGCTGAAGTTACTCTCTTTACCCTATCAACACAACCAAGTACACAAGTAGGAGCTTTTGTACTTCAACATCCACTTTAGAGTTTCAATGCAAAGAGGTTAATAAAGTTACCTATATTTATTCAATTGGATGAGGTCATGCATACCTTATTAAGTAGATACAACCAAGGGGCTATTGATTTGTCTAGAGATATCACCATTTGGATCAATGCGTAGACCATGGAAAGATCCACAAGCCTCTCAAATCATGGAAAATCATTATTATGATACAATTCCACCACACTACCAATTCATTCATATGTTTGGGATACGTTTCCCACTAAGGTATGTAAAGGAACCCCAATTGACTCCACTGAGGACATTATAATGCACATTCTGGTAGAGTGTGTTATAAAGAGGTTTTGATAGACAATGAAGCAGACCACATAGGAAAAAAAAGGAGAAATTAACATTATCTATGGAATGATACAGTAGAATGAGAACTTAAATTGGCTTGAGTTTCTCACATCCAATCTTACCACTAATATTAAAAAGGTACTTTTAGGTAGCTCATAAAATTTCCAATATCAGTTTCTAGTTTTGTTGTTATCATTCACCCAATAAAAGTCCCTACTAGCCCAAGTTAATGTTACTAAATACTTTTGGTCTACTACTACCCTCGCAAGCATCACTTGGACTAAGATAGGGAAATATTATGAATAACTAGGGTGGTTTAACACATGTTGTCTTGAGGCTCTATATTTGATCAAGTTGCACCCTTGAATTTCATAAGATGTCATGCAATATTTGGGGTAGTATGCATCAATAACCAAGTTGTACAATGGTATTCTAATCAAGGTGCATGAGTTGGTCATGCCAAATATGACTCTAATTCCCTTTTTCATCATAATGGTTGAAGGACAAGCCAAAGTATGGAGGTAGAGAGCCCTAATCACAAAGGGCTAAGAAGAGCAAGAATAACCACATCTAGCTGCACAACCATAAGCCTCACCCTAGTAGTCCATAGCTCCTCCACAACAATAAAAATTCAAATGAAAGGGACTTTCATAAAGAACCTTACCACCACTAGCTAGAAAGAGATCAAGGCAAATGAAGTCTTGGTTGGATAACCCATATGTGTCAAGCATAGATTGGGAGTAAGATCTTGAAATGTTATGTGTTGTTGAATATGAATTTCATCAATGCATGATCAAAGACATTGATTAAAATCTCTATGATAAGGAAAAGGAGAAGGAGTTATTTTTCTAGAAAGCAATGTGCACTTGCCAAGTGTAGAACACGGTAAGCAGTGACCATTTGGTTAACATTACAGAACCCCATCCCACTATTATTATGGATATTGTAGGTCAAGAAGAAGCTTAACTTTAAATTTCATAATAAATTTTTAAAAAATATCCATAATATGGTTCATCATCTGAATAATTTGTAGATATAACAGAGGAAGGAAGCTTGATAGGGCCACTAATGTGCAAAAAATGTAGTCTTGATCAAGCGAGTCTTTTAGCCACCATACTCAAACATTTGGTATCTTTAAAAGAGTTAGACATAACAAGTAATGTCCATCAAGTGAATTCTAGGAGAATGATGAAACATAAAGATACACTTGTCCCTCTGGCTAAGTTGAAAAAGGTTTTTATACATAGAGGTGTCACAGTTATCAAATTTGAATATTTAAAACACTCACAATCTAATATGGAAATAAATGATGTATATGTAATAGAGGGATCCCCAAATACCAATATCTAAATGAGATCCAATACACTTTTTTGAAATTATATGGAGACATATTTGGATGTTTTGTAGTTGCCATTATCCAAAGAAATTGAAGGAGCAGATGCATTCCAAAAATTCATTACATGAAAGGCTTCTGACTTAGAACATATGGTTTTTTGGTTGCACAAGGAGAAAGAAGAAGCAAAAAATCAAATTATTGAGGATAGTCAACCCATAAATGCCACTTGTCCTAATTTGGTTGTGAAATTCTTTGGTGATCAAGTAATGTCTAAGGACAAACAACTCATTGCATTGCTCACTCAACTAACAAAGGACTGGGTAAGTGCACATAAATTGTGCACCCAAAGGTAGGATATCTATGCTAAGATGGAAGGACTTTAAAAAAAATTAGAGGAATATGTATAGGTACTAGATATAGATACACATTAAGAAAATTAAATTTCATAAGGAATGTTTGATTGGAGGCAACATCTTGACAAATCCTTGGATTTTTCTAAACCAGAGTTCATAAGGGTAGATAAAGCTAAAGTTGTATTTAATGATTGAATGAATACTGAGGAAATATTGAATGGTGCATTTCAAAAAAAAATAGAAGCTAGGAATATCATGATGAAGAAGCTCTAGGTCTATTATAATGAGATAATGTGCAACACATTTGTGACAATTCAAGCCCTAAGGACTATAGATAGGTTGGATGATATTGTGTTAGATATCCATCTTAAGTTTTCAAATGCTAGATAATTCTTTGTCATCATATAAGAAGTAGATGTACATGATTTTATGATCATTCAAATTCCACTATGTGTTTTACTTACCATGGTGTATGAATTACTTGATAATTAGAAAACACTCAAGTATGAACTCTCATAGGTTGAACCAGATATTGCACATATCATAAATGAACCTAATTTTATTCCACCATAGGAACTCCAAGCAATTTTGTAGAAGAGATATATGGATATAAAGGTACAGTTTGGGCAGCCACAACCTACACAGTAGGCAAATATGTTGTTCAAGTTTTTCAATTTAAGAACTATAAAGGGTAGTAGGCAAGTATGTAAAATTAGAAAACTTGGAGTGATTACTACCACTTTTTTGAAAGGCTAATCTTTTCTAGCTTTAGCCGAGATTAGAGTTCATATTTTATCTCGAGATGAAATAATAGTTTAAGCCCATGAAAGTGTTGGGTGTAGAGCAGGGACATGTGTGTAGGGTATCATTTTGTCATCTATATGATCTTTTAGATGTCGTCATCCTTGTTAGGCAAGTGATAGATATAAGAATGCCATGTCTCTTTTCTTTTTGTATGTCAGAAAGCTGTAATGTGAAGAGATAGAGATATGTAAAAATCTATATATAGTGTTATGATGTACTGTAATATTGTTTTGATGTTTTTTTTTCCTAAGATTCTTTTACCTATGCATGGTGCACAGTATTTACTCTATTTTTTTAAGCTTGTTCTATCTTGTATTATGTTATTTATGATCCAAAATTATTAATGCCATGTTAGTTTATCTTTATATTTGTTGTGATGTATAAAATTGAAGATTGTGTAAATTTACTCATGCTATTATGATTCTTTTCCACTTCCTGCTATGAAAGCTATACCTATAATTTCCATGTTCTAGAGAATTTTCATGAAAATATGCTAACATGCCTTCAACATAAACACGATTGGAATTTTATTTCAATGTATCTTCAAGGAGATACCTTAAAGGGATTTGTATTACCTTTGAGTATAACATAATGCACATTTTTAAGGTATTAGGTATCTCATAGGAGAGACTTTCAAACATACATTTGTAGTACTTTCAATGGGTATCCTAGTAGATACCTTGAAAATGCACATGATTGGAATTATTTCAAGGTAATAGGGCCTTGTAATACTTTCAATGTTTCCTCTATGCATAAAAGTATCTCTTAGGAGATACATTCAAGGTATCCATGAAGGTATTACAATGCCCTTCAATGTATATTGTTTTTTTTGTATATTATTTTTCATTTGATTGGTTAAAATCTAAGTTGAAGGGGCATATTTCCTTTACAAAAGAAACCTAGAAGATATACATGACAAAAAAAAAGGACAAAAAAGGATCAATAGATAAATCTGGTAGATAAATCCCCATACTACCAAACTTATGCAAAGTATTAGCCAAAAAACCTAAGACCAAAAAAAAAGAGATAAAGCAAGCCCAAATATTTTAAATCAAAATAAAATACCAAATTCTTGGTCATAGTACTATCAATTTTGTTTTTACTTCCTCTATTATGACTTCCCATGAACTAATCCTTATCTTCTTCCTATCTTTTGCATTTAAGGCTAGTAGATTGGATCTCCACTTTTTCATCCTCAAGATCCCTGCTAACATCCTCCTTTCCACCACTCTGATTTGATTTGTTACCCTAGAGAGTGTGTTCTAGATGATCCTTTCAAAATTTAGAGGCTACTAACATGTGACCTAAGAACCCTTATAACTTTTTGAACTCATCCATGATTTTTTTGCATAGACGTTTCTAGATGGAAATATTTGTGTTTAATTTTTGAAGGGAATTTATGATATCTACCTTGGCATTAGAATCAAGAACCCCTCTACCTCTAGTATCTAATGGAGTGACATAGGTAGGACTCTCTATGTTCTATATAGGCTCCTCATGCATTGGTTTACTATAATCCCTGACATTTTGTTCCTCCAGTTCATGATCAAAAGTTGAATATGTGGAAAATTCCTCCCCCCTTTAGTTTCATCCTTCTCAATAGGGATATCAATCACCTAAGTGATGATTTTAGACCACTATGGTTTCCCTCTCTTAATCATCAGCAAAATTAGACCTTGGTGAATTAAGTCTATTGAAGGGTTCTTCTTAAAGCTTAGTACCAAAGCTTCCAAGGATTGTACAAGAAAAAATGGAATGCTAATGGTGTAGCCTTTGAAATAATTGAGTAATAAGAAGTGATGGAAAAAAATCACAATATGTTTTCCTTCTAAGGTAATACACCTCATTATTTAGAGGTAGACTTCAATCCATTTACTCAATATTTCTGACCTCATAAAACCTTTTTGGGATGAAATCTTGGGTTTCTTCTTTTCCTTCTTGAATAAAATGTTGAGAAGCTCCCCATTTCTCTTCTTGTCCTTAAGTTCTTTGATGTCAAAATAATTCATCCTAGTAGTCTCTCCAATGAGCTCCTCAATGATCAATATTCTCAATCCATGCATTTAAACTTCATGATCTTTCCAACCATGAGTGAATTCCCTAGAAATCCCTATGTCATGCCCAACTAATCGTTCCATGAAGGGAGCCAATCCACCTTTGACCATTTTATTCTAAAAGTATTCATTTTACTTGATATTAAAGCATGAAATTGGTTATAATCTATCCCATCCCCACCCATATTATGAATTTGTAGACTTTTTCTACAAGCTTCATTGTTAAAGTTTTAGAAATGGAAATGGATAGGTTATGGGACTAAGAGCCAAATAAAATAATGTGATGCGAGCCTAAAGACCCCTAAATGTGCAATGCCTTAGGAATAATTACCTTGCACATGTTAATATCTAAATTCTTGATCTTAATTTATGTCATCATTAAAAAAACCATCATGGCAATGCATGGTGTGTCCTTTTTTAATTTAATAATTGGGATGATGTCATCAATAAAATCCCTCTCATGCCAACTAATAAAATCACTTCTTTGGACCCCAAGGTTGGCACATATAGGGATTCAAAATTGGTAAACATGTTGATTAAGATAATTGAGTTCAAGATTAGTGAACATGTTGATTGAGATAGTTGAGTTCATGTTGATTCATATTTATAGATGTGTATTATTGCTTTCATTGGTGTAGTTTTATGTGTGTGCGCAATAGCCACCTCAGATAATTCACAAGCTCAAGCTAGGTTTTTGGAATTATTATTTAGGAATTTTGGTCTTTATACTTTTTTTTCATATTTTTCAAATCAAACATTTTGTGTGAACAAATGTTATGAATGACTTATGCGAATAATAGTGGATTTCCCCTTCAAGGTATCTCCTAGGAGATATATTTAATATTTGAGAACTAAATCTCTAGGTTTAAATCCCAAATCTGATAACTTCTTGTCACACCATTTCCTATCTATTTATAATCAGATGAGCTTCACATCACTTTCCTGTTCCCTCACCTATTTGATTTTGAGCAATTTAGCAAGCTGAACCTCTTAGGAGATATATTTCAAACAAGGTTAAGAGTGGATTATTCCAAGTGAAATTTTTCTTTACATGGAAAAGGCACTATTGGGTTATATTTTGAATCCCCTTATAATACCTTCAAGGTATCTCCAATGAGATACCTCTAAAACATGCATAAGAGTGCATTTCCCCTTTCAAGGTATCTCCTAGGAAATGCCTTTCAAATAGGTATAAGAGTGGATTTCTCCTTCAAGGAACAAGTGGAATTATCCTTTACATGAAAGGCACTACTGGGTGATATTTGTAAGGCCTTTATAATACATTTAATGTATCTCTTATGAGATACCTTTCAAACATGTACAAGAGTTTATTTACCCTTCAAGGTATCAATCTCATAGGAGATAAATTTCAAACAAGGACATGAGTGTATTTCTCCTTCACAGAAGGAGTACAATTTTCCTTTACATAGAAGGCACTACTATATATCTTGGATGAAGAAGTCTAGGATATGAAGATTCAATATGAGAAGATATAAATATATCTAGGTATCTTTGAATACATTTATTTGATGTCTTATTCTTGAAAAATAAATGTTTTTGGGCCCCAAGTGAAAATATCATGTTATACCTTCAATGTGTTTTGGTGATTGAGGTTAGGAATTGCCCAATGAGACAAACAAAAGACACATGGTTATCTCAAGGGACTCCTAAGGTTATTTTTGGGGATCAAAATAATCTTGCACCCTTCCTTATATAGAGAAGGATGGTTCAAAAGTTGAAAGCTGGCCAAGATTTTTAGCTAGCATCTAAGTTGGATATATGGTGAGTCCTCAGGGTTTTATTAGTTCCAGACCCTTTTTAGAGATTTCCCCTCTTGTCTTTTGGTGGGAAAGGTGAAAAGAGAAACTGATGGATTGAATGCCTAGATTTGAAAAGAGAAGTGATGACACATGGTATATCCTCAGGTCTTTTCAAGCTCTGGGCCATTTTTGAAAATTACCTCACTTACTTTTAGGTGGGCAAGGTGCAAAAGGTCCCCAAAATCCCAAAAAGTGTTAGAATGAAAAAGCTTACTTATATGAATCCACGTGTTTCAAGGAGGATTGTCTAGCATAAAATAAACATTTAAACCTTCTCTCTCATTTGTTGAAAAGAATCTTAAATGACTTAAAGAGGGTAGTTGGTGATTAGCCATTAAGCTTCAAAGCATTAATGTCAACCCTAATTTCAAAATGCAAAGGATTATAACTAAGGAGATTTCCTTCATTCACATTTACCTTTTACATTTAGATTTTCTCCTCATGTCTTCGATTTATTTGTGTGCCATAACTACGTATAGCACAAAAGAGTGATTACAGTGAATTCTTTCAAAGGTCTTTAGTTTCAATTGCAAAGAGCCCTTTAGATTATCAATAAGTGTTTTTATAGTTCCTTGTATTATGTTCTTTGAGGAGGTTTTAAGGTGTTTTGAGGGTAATCATAGTGAATAATTAATTAAATTTCAAGTTATTGCACTAAAATAGCTAGAGAACAATGGTGGCTACTTCAACATCTATCAAGAGCAACATTATTTCTATTCTAGATGAAATCAAATATACAAATGTTTAGGAGTTAGACTTTGTATCCCTATTAAATGTCTTACAGTAGCCAAACCCTTTCCTAGTAGTCTCCAACCTTGGAATGAGTTATTTCACCCATATAGTATCATTCCCCTTCGCTATCCCGTACCCAGAGTTAGTGATTGTATGTGCCCAAGTATACCTACCAAACACTAGAACTATCATCGATAGAAGCCAATTAGGTCTGATCTTTCACTTCTTTAGCACTTATCGCCATGCTTATAATTCCTCTCTAGCTTGAAATTATCACACTCTCTCTATAAGAATGCTAAGAGTATCCAGATAAGAATGACATGATAATATGGGACATCGTCAACTCTTATTATCTAGTCAAGAAAAGGCAAAAGGTCTTATGAATGTCTAAGAGCCTAAAACTGATAAAATTCAAGGAATTACCCCAGTATGTGATTGTCATAGTGGAAAAATTTTATGGTATGCCCACTACAAATAAATTTGAACCTTATATGCCCATAATCTTAATCTATGTGTTATAATAATAGAAGAAACTAGACTGGGCTACCATTCTAAGTGATAATCTACATGGTCAGATTATGTAACTCTAGGTTGAAATCTACTTGAATAAGGAATTCATAGGTATATTTTATATGTCCTCCAACTTGATATATAGTTTGGTGCATAATAGGACATTTTATGGGCTCATTAGGGTATCTAGTGGTATGAGAATATATGAGGTTTATCCTAAAATAACTCTAGATGTCTTAAAAAATAGTTTTTGTAGAGTTTACAATTGTTTCTTTATTACTATGATGAGTGTCTGCTATCCTCTAATAAGCCTCGATAGCATGTCCAAGGGGGGAAGAGACACAATTGATAAATATGGCACCTCATATATTCAATTTAGATCATTTACTTATATCAAGGTAAGTGGCTACTCAAGGTCTCCATATAAACTATCAAGATACCTAGATGATAGACTAGTAGTGATGGATTTAAGTAGGAAAATGGTGCACTCACATGAGATGATAGCAGTGAAGAAGGTAAATAACCCTTTCAAGTTTCTAATTGAAATTGGGCATTACTCATGTCCATATTTTACCAAAGTTAAGGGACTAGATCAAGAGATGGGCCAATATGTGATTGATAATATGCCACCCAAGCCAAACTATGATATCAGATGGTAGGTGAACATAACAACCAATGTAATTCTACATCAATCACATTTTGAAGACATCTAGTCCATTTGCACTACCAATGAAGATGTTAGAAAGGTAGATTATATGAGACTAATAGTGCTAAAATTTATCATTTATAATATCACTCCCATCCCTAAGCACATGGAGGATGATAAGAGGACATTGTCTAGTGTATATAATTAGTCCAATATTGAATCCCAGGATATGTCATAGGTGGAGCTCACTATTGAAGAAAATGATTCCATTCCATGGAGGGCCACATCAATCATGAAAAGAACCTTCAGGGGGTTGAAGAAACATGTGATTAATATTAGTACTTATGACACCCTTACCCTCTAGTAACTTAGACAAGTTTAGGATTTAAAGGGTTTCCTTCTAGAATAAAGTGGTTCTTCCTTGGCTCCACCACTAGCAATAAAGGGAAAAGTGAAGATTAAGGTTGGTGATGTTGACTTCACCAAGCCAACTGATATGGAATCCATAATAACATTTTAGTCCATGTTAGGATTTTCCTTCTCAAAGTTAACAAATCTAGATAAAAATTAGGATAAAATTGCTACTAGGGAGGTTACATTGGTCAGTGTCACCCTAATATCCATCACATCAGAAGGATCTCAAACTAGACCAACCATCCCAGCAAACATCCTAGTGGTTAATCCAACTTTTATCCCACCTATTCCACTAGCACAATAACCAACCATTTTCCCTCCCCCAAATATTTATTTAATGAAGAGAAGAGGTGAGGAAGAGGTAGAGCATCCCAATAAAATTAGAGTTAAAAGGGCTTAGCAGCCTCCACTTAGGATTCCTAAGAAGAGTAAGGAGGTTGTGTTCAAAGACCTACCTTCTAATTAACTCTCCATGAAGAGGAAAGAGGATAAATCCTCATATGCTCAGAGATTTAGAGATATGAGTGATGAAGAAGACTCAAATGAAGATATTCCCATTGTAGAGGTGATGTATAATCAATGAGCATTCACTCCTCCACAAGTAACAATTGGGCAAAGAACTCTAAGGGAAAGACCCCAAACCCCAATGAAGGTCCCAATGGTTAGTTTATTTGTAAAAGAGGGTCCTTTAGGAGTAGAAATTAAGGGTGATAAGGAGGAATTTATGGCCTCAATTGATCCCCTCTCTTTTAAAGATGTTGTG
Organism: Torreya grandis; assembly: GCA_037957365.1. Classification (NCBI taxonomy): domain Eukaryota; kingdom Viridiplantae; phylum Streptophyta; class Pinopsida; order Cupressales; family Taxaceae; genus Torreya; species Torreya grandis. The sequence goes on along the minus strand of JARHVA010004578.1, from coordinate 1,494,632 downwards.
AATATTGGAGTTGAGGTGGCCAATCAAGTTCAATCCCCTCAAGAAAAGGAAATGATCTCATTATAAATAGAAACATTTGTTGATAATTTCATCACCCATCCACCAAGCCCAGATAATTAGGGTGAATCTAAGGAAATGAATAAATTTGATGAGAAATATAAGGTGGATCTAGAGTAGGATACTCAAGTTACCATTAATCTTAAAGGGGTGGTTTCACAAGAAGGATTACAGATAGCTCCAAAGGTATCACAATTTGTCCCTTCCCTTCTAAAGGTGTCAATTTTAGTACCAAAGGATAAGGTGAGTATAAAGGAAGGTGGGGGAGTAAACCTATAAATGGGTACCCCACCCATGCAAAAATAAATAAGGAATTAGACCAGTCTAGTAAAGCTATTGAGAACAGTGCTTTAAGTAATGTTGTTTCAATTGAAGTACCTTGAGGTCTCTTTTCTCACATCAAGGTCCATTATCCAACCCACAATAAAGGTCCAGAGGACATGATTGGTGAATATTTTACTGAGGGCAATAAGGAGGTCACCATAACCTCATATATACCTAAGGCTTAGAGAAATAAAGAAGGTGAAAGGTGCAAAACCTTTCATTTAGTCAGTATGATGAGGAAGCTTCATTGAAATGTTGCTCAAGGAGTCTCACCAATTTAGTCAAGATTTTGAATTTTTGGAGTAGATAGAGCCAAACCTGGAAGGGGAAATTGGAGTGAACAAGGGTGGTAGGGAGATAGAAAGTGATAAAGAAATCAAAAAGTTTGTGTTAAGTCCATATCCCATTCTTATGGAACTTTCTACATCAATTAGTCTGATGACACCACCCTTTACTATCTCAAATCTTGCATCTATATCTTTTACATCAATGGGATTTTAGACCAGACCCCTTTCATTGGGTTGAGGAATAGGTCAAGCAAAAGAAGGATATTATGAGAAAAATTGTGGAAATTGATGCAGTGAAGATCACACAAGTATATAAGGCCAAACCCCCTAAGAAGTCCAAGACACATTCTAGGACCACATTCACTACCATAGGAGAAAGGAATCTGGAGGTGGCCATTCCCCCACTAGATGATTTGAATAAAGATGCTCCCCTTTAGAGTTACATTGTTTATAACTATAGTTTTCTTGGGGGGAGAGGGGGCATTAAGGAATGAATTGAATCATAGCTCATAGGTTTTGGAAAACATGGTGTCTCATACGATGGATAAAGACAAAGCCAACATGGAAGAGTTGAAGGCACAAAATCAGGCTATGATCTAGTACTTGTAAAAGAAATTGAGTGAGCCCAAGGTAGCAACTCCAACTGCTAGTATTGCTCTAGAGCATCCTCTCTTATTAATAGAGTAATTTTATTTTGGGTAAATTGATGATTTGAAGTACAAAGGAAGATCAAAATAAAAATGGTGAGAATATTTGTGCACTAGGGTAGAAGAAATAATCCACTCAGCATTGAAATGCTTGAATAACATAGTAGACAATAAGAGGAAGTGTGATGCTCAAATTATTTTCTATGAGATGGGTTTCAAGATGTGGGAGGAGGTCTACTATAAAATGGATGAAATCTGAAAGATGGGCATAGATACTTTGATCATAGAAAGGATCATTTCTCCCAATGATCAAAGAAGCCCAAGGAGTGTCAACTGGTAATCAAGCATTGTTTGATGATGCTCAAAGATGGTATATTCAATTTAAAAGGAGAAGAGTAGTCCCTCAAAACTGTAACAAAAGAGATAAATGTTTCGTTAAGGAAGATGTTAAGGCTTGATGGTGTAAGTGAATTAGAGGAAGAGATGATATACATCTCTCTAAAAAACCTCATCAATGCACCACAAGATTCTTTTGATGTTGATAAAACAAAATAGTTGGTGTCACTTGAGAAGTCTTGTGACCATCTTAAAGAAATAATTGGATGAAAAAAAACCATACTTCAGAAGTTTTCCACCTAGCTTGTAGAGTATAGAGTAAAATTAAAATACCTAGTGGGATCAAACTAAAGGAATCTCACCCCTATTTTGGAAGGATATACTAGATATAAAAATAAGTTGGCAAACAAATCCATCATCCATATTGACTTTGAAGCACAATTAGATATTTTTGTCTTTTTGATCTGGCACCACTTATTTATTCCCTTCCCTCCTTTATTCTTTCTTCTTTTTTCCTATTGGGAATCTATTGTACTTTGACCATTAGTGGAACATCCCTTTCAATTAGTTTTTGTGTAATAATGAAGATAGGAAAGGGACATTTTTGTTTGTTGTGTAAGAGGACAAAGGTTTTATTTTGTCCCTTGTGAGATCTTCCTCCATGTAGATAACTAGAAAATATCCCACCATGATGGATGATCAATTTTTCCATCATCACAAGATCATGAGCATATCCACACATGTTTTGTTTGTACATTATTCCAAACTCTCAATTGGATTAATGGACATGTTTTTATATGATTATGGTTTTACATCTTCCAATGTTGCTATGAATTATTACTTGTTTTTATGCAATAGGTTTAATAGACATGTTTGGTTTTTTTCAAAGGTATCTCTTAGGAGATACCTTGAAGGGAATTGGAATAACTTCTATGTTATATTAAAATTTTCTTGCAATTGATTTGATATAACCATGACACCTTTTTATTTGGCAAGAACCCTGATGCACATGATTGGAATTTTCTTTTGAGGTATCTCTTGGGAGATACATTGAACATGCACATAATTTAATTTTCTTTCAAGGTATCTCTCCTAGGATATAACTCAAAGGGCCTTGGAATACCTTCCATGTTTCTTGAAAATTTACTTTCAAAGGATTTGATATAACCATGACAAATTTTTACTTAGCAAGAACCCTGATGCACACTATTGGAGTTTTATTTCAAGATATTTCTTAGGAGATACCTTGAACATGCACATGATTTGTAATTTTATTTCCATGTATCTCCTAAGAGATACCTCAAAGGGCCTTTGAATACCTTATATGTTTATTTAAAAGGTCCTTTCAAAGTATTTGATATAATTGTGGCACCTTTTTATTTGGTGATAACCCTGATGCACACGCGGTATCTCCTAGGAGATACCTTGAACATGCACATGATTGGAATTTTTTAGGAGATTTTTGAAAGGGCCTTGGAATACCTTCCATGCTGATTACAAAGGTCCTTACAAAGGATTTGATATAACCATTACAAATTTTTATTTGGTAATAACCTTGATGCACACTATTAGAATTTTCTTTCTAAATATCTATTAAGAAATACCTTGAACATGCACATGATTGGAATTTTATTACAAGGTATCTCCTAGGAGATACCTTGAAGGGCCTTGGAATAACTTCTATGTTGATTGAAAAATTCCTTACAAGGGATTTGATATAACCATGATATATTTTTATTTGACAAGAACTGTGATACAAATAATTTGAATTTTCTTTGGAGATATCTCCTAAGATGTTAGGATCTTACAGCACAATTGATTACTTTTGTGTAAACAACTAAACACAAAATTAAACTAGAATTAATAAGTAACTAGAAATCAGAATCAGCAAAGAATAAGATATACAAGAAACAACAAAAACTTGTATTAAACTCTTCCAGAAGGAAATACAATGAATAAATCTCTCTTTCTTCCACACCTCTTAGATGTATAGATCTCTTTCCCTCAAGAGTTCTCTCTCACAATTACAAACACAATTCAGCTACTTGAATTGATTCACCCTTTTTCTCATACACAAGCTATGAAGATCTATCCCTATTATATAGAATTAGGGATCATGAGCTATGCATTCTCCACCATTAGATACACCTCCTATTCAAAGGTTCAAATCAGTCCTGCCAAAAATATAAATGCGGAATCAATACTAACAGTTAAACTTATCATGCAAACAATTTGTTCATCCATGAAAATAGACTTCAGGAATGCACAGGTGACTGACATCAGTCCCTATCTGTCTGCACATGACCGATGTCGTTTGATCCATAACCAACACTAATAGCTTCCAGTTGACTCCTGACCGATGTCGATCGATCTTGACCGATGTTGGTGACTGTGTAACTCTAGCAACCTTGCATTTGCTCATCTAATGAAGCTTTTAGCTCCACACCTCAATAATCTCCCACTTAGAGACAAACAGCTACACTTGTACCTGTACAACAACATCCTCTAGCTTGTTTCTCCATCTTCAAGCTCAATCTTGAAGACCAACAAAAGTTGAATGAAGATTCAACTTCTTCTTTGTTACCAGCTTTGTTAACATATCAGCAGGGTTCTTATCTATATGGATCTTTTCTAGCTTCAACTCACCATCCTCCAATACCTGTCTAATGAAGTGGTACCTAAGCTGTATATGTTTGGTTCTTGAATGAAAAGTTGAATTCTTTACCAAATGAATTACACTTTGACTATCACTGTACAATCTGCAACTCTCTTGCTCCTTTCCCAACTCTTCCATGAATCAAGTCATCCAAATCATTTCCTTGCTAGCCTCTATGACTGCAATGTATTCTACCTCTATAGTAGACAAGGCAACAACCTTATGCAACTTTGAAATCCAGCTAACCACCATTCCATCAATAGTGAACACATACCCTGTGGTGCTTCTCCTGCCATCCAAGTCGCCTGCCATATCCAAATCTACATACCCATGTAGAGAAGTGTTTGACCCTCCATAGCATAAATTTATACTACTGGTCCCTCTCAGATATCTGAGAATCCACTGAACTGCTTTCCAATGTTCCTTTCCTAGATTGGCCATAAACTTGTTGACAATTCCCACTGCTTGGGCAATATCAGGTCTAGTACATACCATTGCATACATTAAGCTCCCAATTGCTGAAGCATATGGAACTCTACTCATGTACTCAACCTCATCATGTGATTTAGGACACGGTTCTTTGCTCAACTTGAAGTGTCCAGCCATAGGTGTGCTTACCGGTTTTGCATCCTGTATATTAAACCTCTCTAACACCTTGTTCACATAATCCTCTTGAGACAAAATCAAACTGTGATTTTTCTTATCTCTCTTAATACTCATGCCAAGGATTTTCTTTGCTACTCCTAAATCCTTCATGGCAAATGTGTGAGCTAATTTTACCTTAAGCTCATTAATATCCTACATGTGTGAACCTGCAACAAGCATATCATCTACATACAGTAACAGGATAATATATCTACTATTATCCAATCTCTTAAAATAAACACAATGGTCAGATTGACATCTGTAGAAGCCATGCTCTGTCATAAACCTGTCAAACCTCAAATACCATTGTCTTGGAGTTTGCTTAAGACCATATAAGCTTTTCTTCAACCGACACACAAGTTTCTCCTTACCTTTGACCTCAAAACCTTTCGGCTGATCTATATATATTTCTTCATCAAAATCTCCATGAAGAAATGTTGTCTTAACATCAAGCTACTCAAGATGCAAATCCTCAATAGTAACTAAAGACAATACAGTCTGAATAGAAGTCATCTTTACTACAGGAGAAAAAATTTCACCAAAATCAATACCTGGTTTCTGTACAAATCCCTTTACTACCAACCTAGCCTTATGTCTCATTTATCCATTCTCACCTTCCTTTAACCTATAAACCCATTTTTTTTTAGTGCTTTCTTTCCAGCTGGCAACTCAACCAAATCCCACATTTGGTTCTCTTTCAAGGAATCAATTTCCTCAATCATGCCATGCTCCCACTATTTTTGGGATTCTACCTACATTGCCTCATAAAAACTCTCTAGTTATCCACTATCAGTGAGCAATAAGTAGAATAATGAAGGGGAATAATGAATTAGAGTTTTAATTACCCTTTTTGGACCTCCTCATGGGTGTTTGAGACTCATTCACTACTTGTTGTCTGCCCAAATTCTCTGTTAGTAACTGATCTTGGTCATCCCTAGGTCTGTACCTGACCAATGTCGATTCCACCTGACCGATGTTGGTTTTTGTCTGACCACATTGGTTTCTGTCTGATCGACATCAGTTCCTATATGACTGATGTTGATTCCTGCCTAACCAACGTCGGTGTCTGTGTTTTCTTGTGTAAAAATTCTTACTCACGAGCTCATTTTGGATCATCAACGCATCCAAATCATCATTGCCCTACTCAAAATTATTCAACTTCTTGAGCTGATCACTGTACATCACCTTTTCATTGAAAACAACATCATGACTTCTAATTATTTTGTTAGTTCCTAGATTACACAACCAGAATTTGATATCTCTAGAGCCATAACCAATAAAAGTGCACCTCATAGATTTAGCATCCAGCTTCTTTCTATTTTCTTTAGCAACGTGCACAAAAGCTTCAAAACCAAAAACTCTGAGAAATGAAAGATCTACCTTTTTACCTATTTAAGCCTCTTCTATAATTCCACCATCTAGAGTAGTAGAGGGTCCTCTGTTAATCAAGTAAACCGCAGTATTTATAGCTTCTACCCAAAACTATAAGGGCAAACCAGCATGCAACCTCATACTCTATGCACACTCCATTATTGTTTTATTCATCCTTTTAGCAACTCCATTTTGATGAGGTGTCCTTAGAACCATCCTTTCCCTACATATTCCAGTCATAGAACAATAACTGTTGAATTTATAGCTGCAGTACTCACCACCATTGTCAGATCTAAGGCACTTCAATCTCAAACCTATTTCATTCTCAACCAAAGCTTTCCATTTCTTAAATGTTTCAAAAACATCAATTTTTTTCTTTATGCAATAAACCCATACCTTTCTTGTAGCATCATCAATGAAAGTAACATAATACTATGATCCTCTAATAGAAGCTACCTGAGCTGGTCCCCACACGTCTGTGTGAACAAGCTCCAACTTGTGCTTCTTCTTTGTTGACCCAGTTTTGAGAAATCTCACTCTCTTCTATTTTCCAAAAATACAATACTCATAGAAATCTAGATCTATGCTTTTCAAATTTGAAAGCTTACCTTTTGACTTAAAAACACTCATTTCCTTCTCACTCATGTGGCCAAGCCTACAGTGCCACAACTTTGCATCTACATCTGAAGTTAATAATACATAAGAAGAATAATCAGTAATAAAATTACATAAATAGAGAGTACCTACTCTCTTACCTCTAGCTAATACAAGTGCACCCTTGGAAACTTTCCAAGATTTAGCTGTGAGAGTTACTGTGCAACCCTCATCCCCCAACTTTCCTACAGAAATCAGATTCCTCTTCAGGATGGGTACATGCATGACATCCTTCAACACCCATGTGTTGCCATTATGCAATTTCAACTGTACTTTTCCTTTGCCAACATTTTACAAGGCTCGTCATCCCCTAAATAAACTATTCCAAAATCTCCATGGACATAATCATTGAAAAATTCTCCATTTGGGGTTGCATGGAAAGAGGCACCATAATCTAAAACCTAAGATTCTATTTTATTATCCAAAGAAAATATAAGAGCATATTGTGCAACAATACCTACAACTTTTGCTTCTTCTTTACCTTCATGCTGATTTTCTTCTTTAACTTTCAACCAGTAATCTTTCTTTGCATGCCCTATCTTTCCACAATTCCAGCAGGTTATTTTTTTTCCATTTCTAGATTTGGATCTATTTCTCATCTTTGACTTTGACCTTGATCTCCCTTGCTTGCCCTTCTCTCTTTTCCTTCCCCTGCTTTCAATACTTAAAGCATTAGCTGATGTTTCCCCTATACTTTTCTTGCGAGTTTCTTCATTCAAGATTACACTAAAAACATCATCTACTTTCAAGATATTTGTAGTAGATGCAGTATTAATAACTCCCATTACTAAATTATGCCAACTTTCAGGTAAAGAGCATAAAATTAAGAGAGCCTTAATTTCATCATAAAAAACTATTTTGACTGAATTTAACGGATTTACTATTACATGGAAATCATTAAGATGACTAGATACAGATCCACCTTCCTGCATTTTCAAATTAAATAATTGCATCATAAGATATACCTTATTTGAAGCTGAAGGCTTTTCATATAAATTTTCCAAAGTATCTATTAACTCTGCCGTTGTCTTTCCCTATGATAAGTTGGAAATCACATAAGATGCCAGGCTCAACCTTATAGATCCAAGAGCCTTTCTATCAAGAACATTCCATTCTTCATCTTGCATATCTATGGGCTTGCTTGAAACCCCACCCAATGGTAAGTACAAATCTTTCTGATACAAATAATCTTCTAACTGCATCCTCCATAATTGATAATTCTTACCGTTAAACTTTTCCATTCTTAGTTTACTTTCTTCTGCCATCGCTATACTCCCATTCAATCAAAAACCCCTGTGAGTGACCTGTAATCAATAAACACTAACATGATCTAATACCACCTATTAGTGAACCCAAGCTCTGATACCACTTGTTAGGATCTTACAACATAATTGATTACTTTTGTGTAAGCAACTAAACACAAAATTAAACCAGAATTAATAAGTAACGAGAAATCAGAATCAGCAAAGAATAAGAGCTACAAGAAACAATGAAAACTTGTATTAAACTCTTCCAGAAGGAAATACAATGAAGAAATCTCTCTTTCTTCCATAGCTCTCAGATGTAAAGATCTCTTTCCCTCAAGATTTCTCTCTCAAAATTACAAACACAATTCAGCTACTTGAATTGATTCACCCTTTTTCTCATACACAAGTTATGAAGATCTATCCCTATTATATAGAATTAGGGATCATGAGCTATGCATTCTCCACCGTTAGATACACCTCCTAATCAAAAGTTCAAATCAGTCCTACTAAAAATAGAAACATGGACTCAATACTAACAGTTAAACTTATCATGCAAATAATCTGTTGATCCACGAAAATAGACTTCTAGAATGCATAAGTGACTGACGTTGGTCCTTGTCTATCTACACATGACCAACATTGGCCGATCCATAACCGATGCCGGTAGCTTCCAGTCGACTCCTGACCGATGTCGATCGATCCTGACCGATGTCTGCGACTATGTAACTCCAACAACCTTGCATTTGCTCATCTAGTGAAGCTTTTAGCTCCACACCTCAACATAAGAGATACCTTGAACATGCACATGATTGGAATTTTATTTCAAGGTATCTCTCCTAGAAGATACCTAAAAGGTCCTTATAATACCTTCCATGTTGATTGCAAGGGTCTTTAAAAATGATTTGATATAAACATGATAGCTTTTTATTTAGCAAGAACCATGATGTACACTTGGAATTTTCTTTCAATCTATCTCCTAGGAGATACCTTAAACATGCACATGATTATATTTTATTTCTAAGAATTCCTTTGGAGGAATTGTTTTAGATAAAAAATTTGCAACAATTTCCCTAATAAAATAAGTCTAAATAAATTAGGCCCTCCATAACTCCCTAAAATAATTAAGGTCAATCAACACATGAAATATAAAATAAGTGTATTCCACCCACTCCCTCAATTGGGAGGAGTGGACTGGTCTAAAAACATATGATCTTCCCTACCTAATGTTTTGATAAAGGCCCATAAGAACTAAAAGGGAATATAAGAGGAATCTAAAAAGGAGGTTGTTATCACAACTTCCAATGCATCCCAACTAGATATCCCTCCCTAGGCAATGGATTTGAGGAGTAAGCCTTCTCAAATACCTACTTTCACAATCATAGAGCTCCCCTCGATGTCCACTTTATTTGATCCTCTAACTAGAACTATCCAATGGGTGAGGAAAAGGAAACTAAAAGATGACTAGGGTACCAAAATCATCCTTGAGGAATGACAACTAGTGTTCTCCCTCACCAAGAGGCAAAATAGATAGTTAAGATTGTCTTTATATGAGGAAAATCTCTTAGACCTAGCTCAAGCACACAAGGATGATGTGGTGGCCATCCATAAATGCACTAAGTTATCTTTCCATGATCTAGAGGAGGAGGTGTAAGAATTAATTATAGAAATTAAGAAACCAAAGTTTATGTAGTGATCTAAACAACTCAAGAATTTTAGGCTAACATCCTTATGCATGTACAATTTTGTAGCAACCCATATACTTAGATTTTCCTTGTAATTGGATCAAATCATTGTTAAATTGACTTTATATTTTTTTTATAGGAACACATTTCATAATTTTTTAAAAGTAAATTATCTATCTATAACCAAATTTTACCCTTGAGATGTCCTTTTCTTTTGAATACAAACATGTCTTGGCATCTTCTAGTTAAACCTTGAGATCAGTGATAGCTTTCTCATCCTTTTTGGCATCTTTATTCAAAATACAGATCTACTCTTAAAGTGCCTTGATAACTACCTTCCACTATTGATTATATTTCTTCAACTATTTAGCCATCTTTATACCTATTCAAAATTTCTTTCAAGTTATTAAGGTTCCTCCAAAGGACCTGTTCTGATACCAATTATAAGAGGTGAAATCACTGAGAGGGGGGTGAATCAGTGAGCCCAAATAATCTAAATTAAATTTCAAAACCCTTTCAAACTCTTAATAAATTACCACAATCATTCATGAAGTATACTATTGGGACCAACAAACCCTACTTATTTTAAAATTAAGGACCCTTGAGAGACCTGTGTATCCAAGTTTGGATTATTTAAACATTAAGGTCCCTCATGAAAGAATTTGAAGATCATCCAATCATGAATTAAACATTTTTGTATCTTATTAGCCTTTTGTTAAATTAATTACAAAGATAATGGAGTTGCTTAAGTTGTTTTAGGTTCCTTGGAAGTCCTAGAGTTTAGTGTTCACAAACAATAGGTGGTCCTCAGTTTAAATTCAAATATTGGCAGGAACCAAGTCGGTGGGGATGATTGAATAAATCTATTAATAAAAGGGTTTATCATGTTTTTTAAATGTGACCCGCACCTTTATTTATTCCATTCCCATTTTATTTTACATTGGGTCTTAACTAACGTGCTTTATGTAGTCCCTTTTTAAGTCACCTAACTTAGACTAGGTTATTAATATTAAGGCCTTGATATTTAATCTCGACCTTAGTCTTAATAATATATCCTAAGTATTTGTGTCCTCAGGCCTAATGGTTATTCCTCATATCCTTTACAGGATCCAATAGTGATCTCGCACTCATAATATTTGATCAGATGGAGTGTAATAACCAAAAAGCTCCTGCTTAAGTAGCATGCATCATGAAAAGATCAATGACAACCACTCACTTGCTAGATTTGATCTAATAGTGAAAAGCACAAGAAAAAAGTCAAAAGGTACATAAATCGCTAAGGTATGGATGTGTGGCAACTTGATAATCAAAAGAAGAAAATTAATGGGACCCACTTAATAAAGGTGTTCACTTAATGATCAGGTTCACCATAAATATCAATGGTGATCGCTCACTCATTGGATTTGATCCAACGGCATGAGAGGACCTATACTAAACAAAAGGGGCCCATAGAGATTAATGGTGATCACCTATTTATTGGATTTGATCTGATGGTGTGAATATCCTGATGACTTTTCAAGGCACCATAAGCTCGACACATGGTAGACACATGACCAAGAAGGTATCTAATAAAGATACGCAACATGAAAGAAATTTATGAGAATGCCAAGTGTCATGACCATGAGTCAAAAAATCAAAGAGATAATAGGAATTTTGTGACTTAGATTTGGTCAATGGACCATGTTAGGCCCAAGATCTTAATCGAATGGAGTGAAATAAATGGGGGAATTTAAAAGCCAATGGCTAGTATCCAAAGAATAATTATGAAAAATGTTGCAAAAAGTCCAGAAGGCTACCACATAGGCTCCACATAAGCATAAAAGGTCAAAATCAAAGATCTTATGAACTTGAAAACATAAAGGCATGAATAAAATGGTCCCATAAAATCTAAGGCATGTATGAAGTTAAAGCTTGAATAAATCTACCATTAGCTCAAAGCCCTAAACCCTCTACAAAGAAGATCCAAGTTGATTCAATTAACTTCACGTGGTCAAGATAGCATAACTAAGCTTTAAGAAACAAGTGCCTTAGTGAAATCCTTAAAAATATTGAAGAGATAATTATGTATCATCAATGGTGTTAGGCAGACAATAATTGAAGATGGAAGCTATGCTCTATCTAACCTCTAACAATGAAGGAAGGGTTTTTAAGGATATCAAGCTAGACTTGGTAGCCTTAAATGTCCATAAGGTTAGGAACAAGTCAAAATTATTCTTCTTTATGGAAGAATTATAGCCCATCTCTTAGGAGGAGAAGATAAATGCTACTATTCATTAAAAATACAATGATATAGTTATAATTCAAATGGAAAGGCTTCACCATGCAATAACGAAACTAGAGGTAATGCATTATATTGATGTCCTTAATCCTATTTTTTTGGATTATAGAATATATGGGGAGTGGATTATTTGAGAGGGAAACACCAAAATGGTTGCATGTATCACCCCCATGGCTTTTGAAAATTATTAAAAGCTTCCATTTCCCCATCTTGAGCTCCCATCCATGAGAGATTGGACTAACACCTAGAACCTCTATTTGGTCCTCACACCCTGGTTAATCTAAGGATATGATGTTTTCAAGACCCTTGATGTAAAAATCCCTATTTTCCAATTTAGATAGGGCATTAGGATTGCCATGACCTTGATAAATAGAGCCCTTAGTGCCTCTTCCACTACTTATGTGAATAAAGTCTAGGTATCTTATGTCTACTTTATGTTAAGAGAAAAAATGACCCCACCTACGAGAGACTCGATAAGATTTTTCTTGGCCAAACAATTCATGCCCATTAAAATAAGGACTTCCAAGAAGTTTCATATGATGTCCTATCTCTTGGATTCCCTCCTAGCCTCTATGACCTTTCCTGGCATAAGAAACTAATCCCTTGATGGTAGGACCATAATCTCCCACCATTATTCTAAATTACATATATTCAAGTATAGGAATGACATGCAATTTATTTGTGATGGTGTTTTCCTAGCAATTTATGAGGAAACCATAGGCATCTCTATGCTAAGGTTACATCCTATCATCAAGAAACAAATGGAAACCATGGGGGATGTGTGGTACTACCCAAATTGCACTATGATAAGGATAGAGGGAACCCTGACTCAACCCTATAGATTACTAATTCATGTCCCCAACAAGCTTGCAGAGTAGGAATTGCCTCCTAGATTATTCAAGGTGAACACAGGACATGTAAAGAAAAGAAAAAATCTCAAGTACATCTATTCCCATTGGAAATTGGCAAAATCATAATAAAAGATTGGAAGCAGCTGGAGGTCATAGTGGTTCATAGGAATTCCTTTGATTTTAAATTGGATGACCTCAAAATGTGGGACTCTAAGAATAGGGTAATCAACCACATCTAGGACAATAAGGTCCCAAAGATTAAATATGAACATTAGCTAGGTGTAGCTGATGACATCTACACCAGAGCCAAGAATTTTGAAGTACTTTCTAAAATTATAGGTCACAACATCTAATTAGAGCATAGGTTGCTTAGGGACAACAAGCCCTCAAGAAAAATATGTAAAATACACACGTTACATTATCACTTGCCTAGTCCATCTGAGACTGCTTATGAAAAGCCACCTATTGAGGGATAGTCATCTAAGCCTCAACATGCATAACTAGTAGGACAAGCCCAGGTTGAGTAGCTTGGAGACATCAAGGGAAGAGGCAAAGTTCTAGTTGAGGAACCAAAGATAGAGGAGAGACCTAGATAAGGTCTTACACCTTTAGCATTTCCATAAAAACCTTCTTCCCTAGTGGAATTCATTAGCATAGTTACCCTTGAAGAAGGAGAAACATTAGAAGGTGACCTTATTGACATAGCAACTACATATGGCTTTGATAGGGAGGAATATCCCTATAGTGAAATAAATAAATAATTTATCCCATTGGATGGAGAGAAGAGGAAGCCAAAATTGGCCTTAATACCTATGGCTCTAATAAAAAGGCCTAGGTTGACCATCACTCATCCTACTATTAAAGTCAATATTTTTAGTGATGTAAATCCAATTCATGGACAAGTCATTCCTAACTAGTTTGTCTATGGAAAGATACAAAATATCCCATCCCCCTCCCCTTCTTTGGCCTTGATGTAGATTGGCCTAATTGTAGATGAAAACATCAAGCCATGGATCAAAGATATAGTGAAAAAATAGGAAGAGAGAAGAATAAAAATTCAACGCGTTTAAGAGAAACATAGAATTGGCACTTAAGGAGCCTCTAGGAGTATAAGTTTTTAGGTGTCTGAGCCTCCAAAATTCAAAGAACCAGAGGTTAAGGTGCAATTCAACCCAAACATAATAGCCTTAGAGAAGACCACAATGACAGTAGCCATGGTAGGCCAGAAAGAGTTTACATTTTATAAGGTTGAGCCATTCACAGGTTTAACCCCTATTAGAGGAAAACAACTTGGAAAATCTCCCATTCATGAGGAAGATTTGGTAAGTTTAATTAAGGCTTAGTTTCAATAGACTAGAGCTGGTGTCCAAGGGTTGATACAAATAATTAAGAACCTAAAGGAGGAAAAGGAGAATTTGTAGACTCAAGTTGTTCTCTTAGTCCCAGGCTCCATGATCAAAATGCTTGATGAGTCATTTTTTGACAAGTTTAGAGAATTTAAATCCATGAAGTCAAGGTATAATTCCCTTCAAGATAAATCTACCTTAGCTATGAAACTAGCTACTCAGTGGCAAGCCTCTAGAGATAAAATTACCCAGCTTCTTGATATCCATATTAAGAAGTAAATACCAAACTTCAAGGCTATCAATAAAGGACATTTAAGTACCAATTTGGGGATTATTAGAGATAAAATTTAGGATTTTAACACTTGGCATGTCAAAGTTAAAGATCTCAAAGAATAATAAAAGGATTTCATCAACAGAGTTGAAAATCTCATAAGTACCATGCTCAAGGATCCTACCCAAACTACCACCTTGGGGATTATAGTTGATGAATAATTCCATCACAGAGCCACCTTCATGACTCAATAAATCAAAATCAAGGGTCAAGGACAATGAATAAAGGACAACAATAAAGTGTTAAACATGATCTTCAATGCAGGGAAGAGAATAAATGAATCTAGGAGCATCAAGGAAGCCTTGGCTAAGAATGATAAATATTTTGTTTAACTGGCAGACCAAGAAGAAGGGTGAATCACTAGGCTTACCATAGATTTAAGCCTAGTGGATGAACAAAATACAAGAGCCATGAGCATCTTGCATTAGTGAAGGGACCAACCTCTAGCATCTTAATTTTGGCTTCACATTAGGGTAACCCATTCAATTTGTAAAGGCACATGCTAGTTTATTAGCGTGATTGCCTCTAGGTTAGTAGGATTGTAAAAGATACGTGTATTATAGTTTTAACAGAGATAACTATCTTTTGTACACTTTTAGTTGTAAAACTAATTGGTATATTACCTGGCTTCCTATAACAAGGCATGTATTTCCATTTGTAAAGGGAGGAACTTTGAATTGTATTAGTACCACTTGTAAGCAATTAATATAGAGGATCAAGGAATTCTATAGGAATTATTTGGGTTGATGTATTTCAATTCCTTGTCTAAGTTTTGAATATGAATAGTTTCTAGAAATACTAGGTTAGATTATTAATTATAGGGTCATTAACTTGTGCAATGCTAAGTTAGTTGAATGAGATTGAGTTTACTTCATTTTATTTACTTTGCATCAAAGATGTGCATTTGATATCTAGATGTGGTGTATAACTTTAAAAGTGGATCTAATATTTACTTGTATCATCATTTCATTTTCATAATCAAGCTTGGTTTATAGTGGAACATGAGCTTAGGCTACCTTGTACTATATGTTGGTTAAGATCATGCTGGGTAATTCTTGAAACTCTATCAATATGTTCAGAGTCAAAGATTAGCAATCACCATCTCTTTCTTACTATACCTTTCCTTTTGGCCTTTTTTTAATAAATCAAATTAGCTTAAATACATTGTCCATAATCATTTTAGTATAGTCAGTGGTCCATATCTAGGTCAATTAGTCCAAACTTTTCTATAAAAGAACCAAGATGGCCCCCTTCCATAAAAATTTATAAATATTTTGGAACAGTTCATGTTACTCCATTATTATTTCCACCATAGGCATCTTAATTTCCAAACACATGCAACTCATGCCTTGAATCTTTGGATTTTAAAATGAGAAGTGTTCTTTAAACACTAGAGAGAACTTGTGGTTCATTTAGAAGCATCAACTAGAGAAAGATCCAATGGCACTAGAATGAGGGCTAGATCTATATTTTTTCTATGGTAAAGTTGACCTGAAATTGGAAGGGTCATGTATCTTCACCATCTATGAAGATTTTGAGGCTACTATAGGCTAGTAATTGATGTTCTTTAATTAGGGATACATTCAGATAGGACATATTCATGAGATTAAGTGCATTCGTGGCAAGATCTAACCAAATATTTGCATTCTTTACAAAGATTAGCTCGCATCCAAAATGTAATCCCTTTCTCATGCAAATTTGACATGGTATATTGTATCTTAAATAGGATCTTCAAATTTCACACTGGAGTTACCTAGGATTAGGATAAGATCACATTCAAAAACTCAAGAACCTTTGCTTGAACTTCAAGAACACAAAAGAGTAAGACAGAATAAAGGTAGATGCAAAAAATCTAAATCCCTCCCAACATCACCTATTCAAGGTAAATTTTATTTTAACCCTCGTATGAGAATGGATTGGTTAGGTGATTCCTCTATCAACATGCCTAGGGTGGTCTATGACTTCCCACATAATCCAAAGAAATATTTTCCTACATTTAGTCCCATGGGCATAGTAACTACTAAAGAACATATAAATTCTTTCAAGGCTACCTTGAGATTACTCAATGTTGTGAATAAAGATGTAACATGTAGATTTTTCCCTTTCACTTTTAAGGATGCTACCTATGAATGGTTTTAAAACTTGCCTAATAATTACATTTCTAGTTGGGAAGATTTTAATAATGTGTTCATAGATTAGTTTGAAAAAATCATCAGTCCTTACATCATTTATCATCAATTTAGAACTATTAAAAGAGATGTCAGTGAACCTATCAGGTCCTTTAATGCTAGGTTTTAGAAGATGTTCAGTAAAACCATAGATCCATACAAGTTAGATGAGATTTTAGCTTTAGAGATCTATAAGGATGTAGTGGACCCCATAACCTCAATGTTCTTAAAGAGATCCATACTAGCCATAACCTTACTAATAAGAGCTTATTTATAAGCAGTAACTATTAATGATCAAATGTAACCCTAAGGACAAATGGCTTATTTGGTACCAAATGTTAATCCCCACATGATAGTGATGAACTTATTTCTTAATAATAATCTAAACATGCCTACTATGAACCAAATTCCAAACCTCACTTTGTTGCCCTTGAATCATATTAGCCCTAATCAAAACTTAGGATTCATGAGCCAGCCTACCAATAATGGATTTAGAATAGGAGATTAGATGGTGTTAATACCAACTACTAATGTTATTAATAATCAAGTACACAATTATGAGACCTCTAAAAGTGAAAATGAATATATCCTGAAAATGGTCTAGAAGCTAAGTACTGGTTTCATCCAATTATAAAAACAAATGGGGAATATTATTGAAAGTTCAGGAAGGAAATTTTCATTTCAAAGATATAACATGCCAGGCAATAGGTTCCAAAATGATAGTTTCCATAATAATAAAAACCATGACCCTTCCTCAGAGAACAAAACTATGGATATCAACGTCATAGACATTGCATTACTTGACTATTTTAGGGTGAATTACATAACTAAGCATGGAGAGATTGATTGAATTAAATTTTCCAAAGCATTTGAAGCATTCCAAGAGGAATTGGACACGTTTGAGGTAGTTCCTAGTAAGGATAATAGTGCACATACATCTAGCCCAAATCCTTCTGACCAGGATTTCATGGTGAAACCTTTGATTTCCCATTTTAATAAGAAAATAAACTACATGATATCCTTAAATAAATTCATGCATTTCAACAGTTCCTAAAAAATACTTACCCATTGAGGAACAAAGAATAGAGCCATCCCTTGACTACCTCAACCCCCTAACTTTAGAACTCTTCCATATCCTTCTTCAAGTAATAACCTTGAGCCCCCTAAGGGATCATTCCCAAGCATAGCCCTAAAGTTCCCAATCCTCCCAAAACTAGCTACAACATAGTTGAGGACATGAAGAAGATAAATGATAATATCACCTTGCACGAGTTAACATAAATCACAGAACAAAGGGATTTGTTGCTAGAATCCTTAAAGTTTAGAAAACCTGTCAAGATAGATCATGCTAATGTAATAGTACATAAGGACAAAGCTAAATCTCCCCATTTTTTCTCATAGTTAAAATATTTGGTAAAAAATTGCACAATTTACTATTAGACTTAGGTGCTTCCACCAATATCATGCCTGCTAGGATATGTAAACAACTTGGCTTAACTCCCATAAGGTCTAATAGGATTTTCACCCAATTAGACAAGTAATGGTTGGAGAAATTTTGAATGTTCACATGAAAATAGCCTTTGAGTCTAGATTACAATGATTCATTGATATTTAGGTAGTGGACATGCCTGATGCCTATGGGATCTTATTAAGTAGAGAATGGACTAAAGTTTTAAATGGGTACATGTCTATTGATTGTTCCCACTTATGGTTACTATGGAATGGAGTCCCAAACCAAATCAAAGTTAAGATGGAACCAAGGATGAAACATATGATAATAGAATATAATGCTATTAATGAAAGAGTTAACATAATCGACTCAGACTTGGGAGTTTTTACCCTAGAAGATAATAAATTAGATGATCCTAAAGACATGAAAACTCCTCCTGGGCTATGGAAATTACACTTCGATGGTGATAAGTGTAAGGTTGGATTAGGTTTTGGCATTATCTTAACTAATCCAACCAATAAAAGGTATCATGCCTCTTACAAACTCTAATTTCCCTACACCAATAACCTTGTGGAGTATGAATCTCTCATCCTTGGTTTGCAATTTGCTATCATGAATAAAGCTAAAGAACTACTAGTTTTTGGAGATTTAGAACTAGTAGTAAACTAGGTCAGAAGTAGGTATCAATGTAAAATATCATACCTTAATAAGTATAAGTTTAGAATCTAGGACCTGATTGAGTATTTTGATGCTTTCAACATCACTTCTATTCCTTGAGATGAAAACCAAGCTGTCAATGAATTGGCCTTAGTTGTAGTGAACCTCATGCCTAGTCCAAAATCCCATGAATTTAGTATTGAATTGATTCCATATCCATCAGTGCTTAATAATGTTAACCATTTTCAAGTCTTTAATGATGACTAATAGATATTGTATTTCTTGACCAATTTTGGGGCATTTAAGGCCTATATCATCGATGAAGCTGATGAGAATACAAATAGAGGGAACAATTTTGATAGTAAATTCATCCAACTAAATAACAAAATCCCTAAAGGAATGATTTCTTTGGAGAGATTATTTGATCAAGACAAACTAGTTGATATTTCCAAAGTTCTAAAGGTAAGTGGAAAAGATTAAAATACTATGGATATAGGTTCCCAAGGGAAATATCAATTGGTAAACATTGGAAAGGCTTGTACAAATTCTAAGAATAAGAAGGCCTAAGAACTGCTTACCAAAAATAAGGATATTATTGGTTGGTCCTATGATGACATAAAAATCTCTGATCTAAGGGTCATTACCCATACCATACCCCTCAAATAAATTCATAAACCTTTCAAAAAAAATAAAGACTAGTAAACCCAATGTTGGAACCTATGATATTCAAAGAAGTCAAAAGGTTACTAGATGTAAGGATAGTTTTTCCCATCAGACATTCAACTTGGGTGGCCAATTTAGTGTCAGTCAAGAAGAAGAATGGTCAGATTAGGCTATGTATTGACTTCAAAAATTTGAATAAAGCATCAAATAAGGATAATTATCCCATCCCTTCCCTTGATCAAGTAATTCAAATTATTTTAGGTTTAGCTATGATGTCCTTCCTTGATGGTTCTTTAGGATATAACCAAGTACTAGTTGATAGAGAAGACAGGATAAAGACATCATTCACAATAAAGTGGGGACCTTTGCTTACAAAAAGATGCCTTTTGGGCTAATCAACACATAAGCCACCTTTTAGATAGCCATGGATAATGCCTTCCAAGGCTTGATTGGTAAGTTCATCATTATTTACATGGATGATCTAACAATTTTTTCTTAAAATAGGGAAGATCAATTCATGAACATGTAACAATTTTTTGAAAGATGAAAAAGGTATGGCATTTATCTAAACCCTAAGAAAAGCATCTTTTGTGTAATTGAGGGTAAATTTTTAGGGTATGTTATAATTGAAGATGGTATCTCTACAGACTCTAAAAGAGTAAATGAAATATCCAAGATTGAGCGCCCTAACAGTATGAAAGAATTGAAGTCATTATTCAGTAAGATAAATTTTGTAAGGAAGTTTATTTCTAGTTTTAAAAAAAATTGTCAAGCCACTGAATGACATGCTTAATAAATATGCCAAGGTGATTTGGAAGGAAGAATCCAAAAAGGCATTCAATGACATCAAGGAATCAATTGGACAAGCCCCAGTTCTTATAAGTCCGAATTTCTCATAAGATTTTTATCTTTACTCTTTTGCATCTGATCATATTATGGCTGCTGTATTGACTCAGAAAATTGATGAGTGTGATCACCCAATAGCTTTCACGAGTACCAATTTCAATAATGTTGAGATGAACTATTCTATGATTGATAAGTAAACATATATGTTAGTGAAGGTAGTAAATAATTTTAGACAATATATCCTTAGAAAAAATGTGCATGACATCCTACCTAACCCTGCTACCAAACTTATGTTGAGTCATAATGAGCTGGGAGAACATAGAGGTAATTTGATGTCAGTTATATAGGAATATGCCTTGGAGATGAAAATAGCAAAGCTAGTAAGGTGCCAAGGTTTGATCCAAATGATTTCCAATGCTATCCCTAGGCTAAGTATCATGCAAGTAGACTAGCAAAGCTTTTAAACTAGTGAATGGTATGATTCAATAATACATTTGCTGATCAATGATGTTTGTCTTCTAGGCTTATCTAGGGAATAAAAGAGGGCCTTAAGGCTTAAGGTAACCCACTACCTAGTCAAGGATGGAATATTGTATAGAAAGAACTTTTATGGAATCTACCTAAGGTGTGTCTCACAAGAAGAAGCTGCCCAAATTATGGCCACCTTCCATGAAAAACTAGGTAGTGGACACCCATATGGAAGGACTACTACCCATAGGATCTTAAGGGAGGGTTAATATTATCCCACTATCTTTAAATATGCCCACAAGCATGTAAGAGAATGTCACTCTTACCAAATTTTTAGCACCAAAGAGCCAAAAGCAACCATGCCTCTACAATTAGTCATGATTGACAAACCATTCACACAATGGGGTCTAGAATTCATTGGATTGATTAACCCCATCTCATTTGAGGACCATAAGTATGTCTTAACTTCCATAGATTACTACACTAGGTGGACAAAATTAGTAGCTACCAAGCAATGCAGAATGGAAGAAGTAATTGGCTTCCTAGATGAACGTATATGTACTATATTTGGGACCCCAATCTCTCTATTATGTGATAATAAATCCACATTCATTTCAATTTAGATGACTAAATGGGCCTAAGATAATGGGATTACCCTTAATTTTGATTCCAATCACTATCCTCAAGGAAATGGCATTTCGGAGTCCATATATAAGAACCTAATGAAGGAAATCAAGAAGTCTACTAAAGACAAGCCTAGAACTTGGCATAAGTTGCTCAATTTTTTACTCTAGACTAACAAAATAAGAATCTATCAAGATTTAAAAGATTCACCATTCATGTTGGTGTATGGGCTAGAGCCCATCTTCCCCATCACCCTCAAATTGCCTACATATAAGTTCATGTAAGAAACATGGAGAATAGTCAATAACACACAGCTTCTAGGCTAATAGACCTCTTCTAGATGAAAAATGACATAGAAACTACTTTTTCTGATTTTAGTAGACACCAAGACACAATAACAAGGTGGTTTGACAAAAGGTCTGAGATCAAGGTGTTCAGGCAGGGAGACTTAGTCTTACTTTAGGACAAAGTGTCTGAACCCAAAGGAAAGCATGGAAAATTCACACCCTTGTGGATTGGCCCATACCAGATCAGTGAAGCATTGGGGAACAACACTTTTAAGCTCAGAGACTTATAAGGGGCAGAGCTCATATTGCCTACTAATGGGCAATACATCAAACATTACTTCTCTGCCACTCTTAGGATTTTTATGGAGTATGGTGTAAGGGGATTTGATTAGAAGTAGGTAGGTTAGTTATTTTTCTTTATGTCTCATTTGTTTCTTGTCCTTGGTTTGTATATAAGTTTGTTCATATTTATTTAGTTATTTTACTTTGTTTCCTCTTGCTTTCTGTTGTGTGTTTCTTTTTCTATGGTTTTCCCTTGATCTCATATTATTTTGGAGTCATCCCTAAATCTTTGAAATTATGAAATCTATTCCAAATAGACCCCAATCCTAAATAGAGGGTGTGAAACCCACACAAAGGCAACCCTAGTCTTGAAAACTAACATCATGATATAACTTTGAGAATTTGATTATAGACAAATGAAGGGGGAGTCATTCCATAAGATGTAAGTCATGACCCTAGATCCACACTAGTTTTAAGAATATTTGTGCTTAGGATTTGAGACTTAAATTAATAAGAGAATGTCAATAGCCAACACTTAATCAACATATTTGCATAAGGTAAGGTTTGTATCCCTAAGTGATCCTTTTAAAATCAAATATTTAATTGAATCCTAAACCTAGCTATCTTAGTTTCCAACCTTATTGAAAGTATAAAGATCTAAAAATAAAAAATATATATAATAAGAATACAAGGCAAAATTGAAGATTTCATAAGTTGATTTATGTAACCTCCACCGGGGCTATGGACACTTAGCTAGGAGTAGATAAAATCCATGAGTGGAGCCAAAGGTATCTCTATCAAGGTTATGGACACTTAGCTAGCAGCAATGCAATGCCCAAGCTTTCCCCAAGCTAAACCATAATTCCAAAAAGAAAATGTTGGGTACACCCTAGTCAACATAAATGATTGAAGGAAGAAAGATGAGGAATAATTTTTGAGCCCTATGGAAAATAGTAAGTGGAATTAAATAACACACATAACTTAGATATGTCTTGATGTTTAACCTTAAATTCACTAGTGCAAGGTTTATTTCAACCAAAATTAGATCTAGATGGTAATTTCTTAGGTTAAATGGATTGGTGACCTCAATGTTTATCTAAACTCAAAGTCTGTAAGTTCTAACATATTGCTATGTTCCCCCAAAAGTCACCATTTGTTGGTGTTGTCCATTTTTGGCCCACATACTAAAGCTCTTACATTTTTCTAAAGGGCACTTCCAAAGGGAAAATTGTTCTTTTCAAAGTTTTGAAAGATATTTTTTCTCAGGGAAAAAGTGCCCCTTTTCAATTCTTCTAAAGGGTGCTTTTCAATTATTTCAAAGGGCTTTTTCAAAATTTTGAAAGATAAAAAAGGGGGTCACTTTCAACAAAGTTGAAGGGTAACTCCCTTTTGAAAAGGGGAATTTTAATAAAGTCTAAAGATATGAATTCCTTTGAACAAATTGTTTACGAGAAGGGTCTAAGAAAATTTTTCAAAGAAAATGGCCGAATAAGTTATCCAAAAGAATTGATGATAGGCCTATAAACATCAAAATCTGAACTACTACAAGTATCCATTAGCATTTAAAAAGATCAAAAGAAGCTACACAATCTATAGACTTGTATCAACATAAATGGATATAGGAAAGCCAATGACCCTAGATTGTTTTTCCATCTATAGAAAATATTTGGCCCAAGTTTCAAAGCAAGATTTGGTGTATACGATTAATGGAGAGGCTCTTATCCTTCGACATGGCCATCATCTCTGAAAAATAGCCACCCCATTTAGAGGCAACATGACTCAGTCTAGATTCAAAGTTATGGGGATTTTGTCCTTATACATGTAAGACAAGTGAAGAAGGGCATGGAAGTGAAAGATGAAGATCACGTGATTATAAAAGGTAGCTCGAGCATTAAAGATGTTTCTATACTTTTCATTTTTAGTGGATCATGACATCATCATATTTAACAAGTTCTTGTATTCTATCATGTTTATCAACCAATTAGAGGGCTTGAATACTATTGGATCTAATGGTGGTTAATTTGTTAAAGAAGGATTATTTCTAAGTAACCTAAATGTGGGTGAGAATTCATGGAGGGTGTTTGGATCTCATTTATTTAATTCTTTTTGCTTACCTATTCTCTTTTTCTTATTTTTTATCATATATATTATTTGTCTCCCCCATAAAAAAAATATCCTCATTTGACAAGAAAAAAATTTGTCAAAATTTGTAAGAAAGACCTTTTGAAGCAATAAAGATCAATTTTTACCTATCTCTTGCCTAAAAATTGTGTTTAGCAAACTTGTGGATGATGGCCTTGTGAAGAAGTATCCTTCCATGTCCATTGTCCTTATTTCATGCTTATTTTTAAGTGTTTTCAAGTTATTTTTAGGTCTAAACTTGAGCTATTTCTGCCATTAATGGATGCCTTGTGTGGATTTTAAAATTCCTCTTTGCTTCATGTATGGTTTAGTGAGCCTAGTTTATGAAACATTTATGCAAATTAACTAGTTGTGAGGTTGTGTGAGAAAGAATTATCTTATGATGAATTAATGTTTATGTCATGCTTATGTGGATCACTCTCTATTTGGTGCATCACCTCCCTTAGCTCAAATTTCCTTTTTATGTTATACTCCTATCCCTTTTCCTTAGTCAACAGTAGATTTTAGCACAGGAAATAAGAGCTTAAGTGAAGCATCTAAGGAAATAGCCTCATAAAAATCCTAGAGGTTAAACCTCACTATATAATACCCATAGATTGAGGTTGTCCCAAGGCTTGTAGCTAGGATTTAGAGAGCTTGATAAACTCTCCCACAAAGGGTGAAATTCTATGCTACAATAATTTTTGGCATGCCTGGTGGGACCAAGGTGAGGAAGATTGTTGGTGTGTCTCTCCTATATCATCTTTTGGAAGCAAGTAATTAGCACCAATGGTGGCTCCAAATCAAATATTATAGTTATGAGTAGACCAAGTTTGTCTCTTTATATATTTTAATTAGCTCTTACATCTCACTTGACATATGAGGCTAATATGAATAGCTATGGTGAATATCCTTATTATCTGCCTCCTTATCAACCATCCCAATTTGTTCTTCACAATCCATATAATTATTATCTACCCTATCAATACCCCTATCAAGGCTATGACAAACCTTGGTAAGTTCCTCATGATCCATATATGCAAGAATATTTCCCTGATCCCTCATATGGACAATAAGCCCATCATAATATTTCTCCTCATCAACCCTTTCATGTGCCATACATATCAACACTTAGGTAGACTTTAATAATCCTTGAAAACCATGTTCTAGAATTGTGCTCATAGAAATTTTATGGTCAAAATTTCCTTACTCACCAGATCATTATGTGAGAGGGTCATTAGGAAAAATAAAATCAGAATGGGCCCTTATTGATAGAGCAAATTGGAATAAACTCATAGGTGACATGATGGATATAGGAAGTTACATTCAGAGCATCAAGGATAAGATTAAAGGACTTGAGGAACAACAGGCCCAACCTTTCCAACCTTTTGTATCTACATATACAGCACCTCAACTTTCTTATATGCCATCCATTCCTCCTTAAGAAATTAGTTCTCCTTAGAATGTTTCAAGTCCTTCATATGTTCTTCAGACCTTTCCTTCTTCGAAATCTATTTAAAGTAGCTATCAAAAAAATGAAGAACTTGTTTTATAATAGCCTACTACTGAGATCCAAGGCTCCATTCTTCCCCAAGAACCCCTTATAAAATCCTTCAAGGTTCTAAGCTGGAACCAAATGGTAAAGTAATGGGGGGGAAAGAGAAGGTAGATCTGGAATTAAGAGTCCAAGACAAAGAAGGATATGAACCCTTACAAACCTCCATCATCCCTTTTCAATGTCATTATTTTATTCATAACAACCTTAAAGAGAAGCTATTTCAGGAGAAGATAGCAAAATAAATCAGAGTGTTAGAAGTGAAGATAAGGAAAAAAGAAGAAAAGCAAAATTATAAGGTCAAAGGAGAGCCTGTATCTTTCCCATATTGGATATACATTTAGAGTAGTGGATAGAAGAAGGAAAAGGTTGTGATTCCTAAATTTAGACAAGAGACCTTGCAGCCTCCACTCTTTTCCCCTCAAAATACTAAAGCCTTTCCTTTATGGAAAGCCTTTCAAGAGGCAAAGAATCAGGAAGATGAGGTGAAGGTGATCCAATTAGAGTAACTTTAGGAACAAAATTATGAACCTAAGGTAGCTTCCCTAAACCTTTCTCACCTTGTTGAGTGTTTTTAAGAATCTATTATTCCACTCTTTAAGAAAAAACCTCTCCTTCATGAGGAAAACCAAGAAGATGCATCCAAAGAGGTTGAGGAAGAGGATGTCATGAGTAAATATGAAGAATAAATCACTATAGGCCCCTCCCTTGGTAAACAAAAAATCAACTAAGTTTTCTTGAATGAAGGGGAACATATTGAAGACTCTTTTATAGTTATGCATGAAATAGACTACACTATTGAGGATGCAAAGCTACCACTTTATGTTGAAAATGAGGGGGTTGGGACTATTAATTCATTAGATGAACTACCATGTTATAAAAAGCATGAGGAAATAAATGAAATATCTGATCAAACTGATGAACTTGTAGAGTAGCCAGAGGTTACCAATTAGTAGAAAGTCTCATTTGAGGACTTGTTGGAGATCTTGAGAACTAGCTATTTTCTTCTCCAAGGAAACTATGGTCTGGTTACATCCAAGGAGAGCAAACTTGTCAATAAGATCAAAGGGGATGGAGTGGGTGGTCTTTCAACTCTCCCACCTCAAGATTTCATTGTAAATATGGACTTATTTTAGGGCTTCAAAATGGGCCATCATCTCCTTGAAGAACCTAAAAAACATGAAATAAAGAACAAGCCTAGTCCTACCGAGGACACCTTAGAAATCAAAGAGTTATGCCTTGTTAATCCACCATTGGAGGTTGTAGTTAAGGAGCCATATGAATAATTTGAGACTGTCTAGATTCACATAATTTACCTAGTTGGAATTACCTAGTTCTCATTGAGCATAATGACAAAGAAGCTGATAGTTACAACAAAGAAGTAGGCATCAATACCAATGGTTAATAAGTTGCATGCCTTATTTAATCCCTTATCTCATGATGCAAGAAAAGTATCAAACTTTCCTTTTGATCTAGGAGGAAAGGGTACACATAATTTTAGGGTTTATATATTGGATTGGTTTTGTTCAAATTCCTCCAAGTGTTGTTTTAGGCACATTTATTTGTTGCCTTTATTTTGTTCTATGCTAGTTTCTTTTCAATAAGTGCCTTGTGCATATCTTTTTAGTTACATGTTTCCCTTCCCTAAGTGCCTTGGTCATAGTGTTTTTTTTGTTCTTTTTGTCCTTGTTACTTCAAGAGGAAGTTCCACAAAAGGTCAGTCTTGTATCCAATTTCATACCAGCTCAGTTGCAGAAGCTAATGACTCCGTTCCCAATGGACTAAGCAAGGCAAGTGGTTTGGGTTCTCAAGAATAGTAGGCATGCTTCCCTATGAGTTACCAAAAATGTTGGCCATTTTTAGCCCACATACTAAAGATCTTGAATTGTTCTGAAGGTCACTTCCAAAGGGAAAATGGTTCTTTTCAAAGTTTTGAAATATATTTTTTATCAAGGAAAAGGGGCCCCTTTTCAATTCTTATGAAGGGCTTTTTCAAAATTTCAAAAGATAAAAAAGGGGGTCACTTTCAAGAAAGCTAAAGGGTACCTCCCTTTTATAAAGGGGAATTTTCATAAAGTTTGAAGACATGAATTCCTTCAGACAAATTATCTATTTGAAGGGTCTAAGTAAATTGTTTGAAGAAAATGGCCAAATAAATTGTCCAAAGGAATTGATGATGGGCCCACAAAAGTCATAATCTGAACCCCTACAAGTAGTTTTAGGAATTTAAGAAGATCAAAAGAAGCTATATAATCTATAAACTTGTATCGACATAAATGGATATATAAAAACCAATTTCCTTATTGGTTTTCTATCTATAGAAAAGATTTGGCCTAGATTTCAAAGCAAGAGCTGGTGTATACAATTAATAGAAAGGCTCTCATCCTTCGACATGGCTATCATCTCTGACAAATAAATGCTCAATTTAGAGGTAAGATGACTCAGTCTAGATCCAAATTTATGGGTATTTTGTCCCTGTACATGTAAGACAAGTGAAGGATGGCATGGAAGTGAATGATGAAGATCAAGTGATTAGAAAAGGTAGCTCGAGCATTAAAGACATTCTTGAAATTTTAATTTTTACTAGATCATGACATCATCATCCTCAACAAGTTCTTGTCTTCTAGTGTGAAATAATGAGAGGGATTGAATACTATTTGTAAAAAATACCTTTTTAAGAAATAAAGATCAATTTTTACCTATCTTTTGCCTGAAAATTGTGTTTAGCAAGCTTGTGTATGATGGCCTTGTGAAGAAGTGTTCTTCCATGTCCATTATCCTTATTTATTGCCTATTTTTAGGTGTTTTAAATTTAGTTGAAAGTCTGAACTTGAGATATTTTCACCATTAATGTATGCTTGGTGTGGATTTTGAAATTCTTCTTTGCTTCATGTATGGTTTAGTGAGACTAGTTTATGAAACACTTATACAAATTAATTAGTTATGAGGTTGTGTAAGTAAGAATAATCTCATGCTAAATTCATGTTTATTTCATGCTTATGTGGATCACTCTCTATTTGGTACATCACCTCCCTTAGCTCAAATTTCCTTTTTATATTATCCTCATATCCCTTTTCCTTAATCAGTAGTAGATTTTAGCGTGGGAAATAAGCACTAAAGTGAAACATCTAAGGAACTAGACTCATAAAAATCCTAGAGGTTCAACCTCAATATAGGATACCCATAGTTTGAGGTTGTCCCAACACTTGTAGATAGGAGTGAGAGAACCTGAGAAACTCTCCCATAAAGGGTGCAATTCTATGCTACAATAGTTGGGACCAATAAACCCCACTCATTTTAAAATTAGGAACCCTTCAAAGACTTTTGTAACCAAGTTTGGATTATCTAAACATTAAGATCCCTTGTGAAATAATTTTAAGATCATCCACTCATGAATTAAACATTTGTGTATATTCCAAACCACTTATTCAATTAATGATTAGGCTAATGGAGTTGTTTAATTTGTTACAAGTTCCTTAGAAGGCCTAGGGTTTGGTGTTCACAAACCCTAGGTGGTCCTCAGGTTAAATTCAAATATTGGTAGGAACCAAGTTGGTGAGGATGATTAAATAAATTCGTCAATAAAAGGGTTTATCATGTTTTTTAAATATGACCCAAGGATTTATTTATTCCTTTTCCCTTTTATTTTACCTTGGGTCTTGACTAATTTTATTTATGGAGTCCCTTTTTAAGTCACTAACTTATACTAGGTTATTAATATTAAGGCCTCGATATTTAATCTTGACCTTAATCTTAATAATATATCTTAAGTATTTGTGTCCTTAGGCCTAATGGTTATTTATTTTATCCCTTACAAGATCTAATTATGATTGCTCATTCACAAGATTTGATCAGACAGAGTGTATTAACCAAAAAGCTCCCACTTAAGTAACATGCATCATGAAAAGATCAATGACAACTACTCACTCACTAGATTTGATCCAATGGTGTGAGGCATAGGAAAAAAGTCAAAAGGTACATAAAGCCCTGAGGGATGAATGCATGGTGACTTGATAATCAAAAGATTAAAATTAATAGGACCCACTTAATAAAGGTTTTTAATTAATGACTGGGCTCACCATGAAGATCAATGGTGATCACTCACTCACTAGATTTGGTCCAACAACATGAGAGGACCTCTACTGAACAAAAGGGCCCCACAAAGATCATCAATGATCACCTATTCATTGGATTTGATCTGATGGCATGAAGAGCCCAATGACTTTTTAAGACTCGAAGAGCTCCACATGTGGCCAATGCATAACCAAGAAGCTAACTGATGAATATACGTATTATGGAAGAAATTTACAATAATACTAAGTGTCATGACCATGAGCTAAAATATCAAAGAGCCAATAGGAATTCTAAGACTTGGATTTGGATCAATGAACCACCTTAGGCCCAAGATCTTGATCTAGTAGAGAAAAATAAAGGGTGTATTTTAAAATCCAATGGCTAGTAGTTGAAGAACAATTATGAAAAATGTTGTGAAAAGTCCAGAAGGCTACCACATGAGTTATACATAAGCATAAAATGTCAAAATCAAAGATATTCTAAACTATAAAACATAAAGGCATGAAGAAAAGGTTCCCATTAAATCTAAGTCATGTATGAAGTTAAGGCCTAAATAAATTTTCCATTAAATCTCAAAGCCCTAAACCCTCTATAAAGAAGATCCAAGTTGACTCAATTAACTTCACCTAGTCAAGATAGTGTAAATAAGCTTTGAGAAACAAGTGGCTTAGTGAAATCCTTGGAAATCCTGAGGAGATAATTCTATATCATCAATGGTAATAGGCAGATAAAAATTGAATATGGAAGCTAAGCTCTATTTGACCTCTAACAGTGAAGGAAGGGTTTTCAAGGATACCAAGCTAGACTTAGCAGCCCTAAATGTCAATGGGGTCAAGAACTTGTCAAAATTATTCTTATTTATGGAATAATTACAGCCCATATCATAGGAGGATAAGATAAAATATACTACACATCAAATATATAATGATATAGTTGTAATTCAGATGGCAGGCCTTCACCATGCAACAATAAAACTAGAAGTAGTGCATTGTATTGATGTCCTTGATCATATTTTCATAGATTGTAGAATAGATGGGGAGTGTATTATTCAAGAGGGAAGCACCAAAAGGGTTGTGTGTATCACCCCATGGAATTTAAAACATATTACAATCTTCTCTTTCCCCATCTCAAGCTCCCATCCATGAGAGATTAGACTAACACCTAGGACCTTCATTCAGTCCTCACACCTTGGTTAATCCAATGATCCCATATTTTTAGGACCCCTAATGGAAAAATACCTATTTTCCATTTAAAGAGGGCATTAAGATAGCCATGACCTTGCTAAATAGATCCCTTGGTACCCCTTCCATTACTTATGTGAACAAAGTCTGGGTATCTTATGTCCACTTTATACTAGGAGAAAAAATGACCCTTCCTATGAGAGACCTGATAAGCTTTTTCTTGGACAAGCAATTCATGGACAATAAAATAAGGATCTCCAAGTAGTTTTATATGATGTCCTATCTCTTGGATTCCTCCTAGCCTTTGTGACCTTTCCTGGCATAAGAAATCGTTCCCCTAATGGCAGGACCACAATCTTCCACCATTATTCTAAATTGCATATATTCAAGTATAGGAACCACAAGCAATTTATTTGTGATGGTGTTTTCCTATCCATTCATGAGGAAATCACAAGCATCATTATGCCAAGGCTACATCCTCTCACCAAGAAGCAAGTGGAAACAATGGGGGATGTCTGGTACTACGCAAATTGCACCTGATAAGGATAGAGGGAATCTTGACTCAACCCTATAGATTACCAATTCATGTCCCCAACAAGCTTGCAGAGTAGGAGATTGCCTCCAAAATTATTCAATGTGCAGATAGGACATGTAAGAAAAATAAAAAAATCTCAAGTCCATCTCTTCCCATTGGACATTGGAAAAATCATAGTTAGAGATTGGAAGTAGCTGGAGCTCATGGTGGTTCATAAAAATTAATTTGATTTTCAATTGGATGACCTCAAAATGTGGGACCCTAATAACAGGCTAATCAACCACATTCAAGAGAGGAATGTCCCAAAGATTGAATATAGACATCAACTAGGTGTAGGTGATGACATCTACACTAGAGCCAATAATTTCAAAGAAATACAATCTAGAATTAGAGGTCACAACATCTAATTGGGGAACAGGTTGGTGAGGAACAACAAGCCATCAAGTGAAATATGGAAACTACACCCTTTACATTATCACTTGTTACCTAGTCCATCTGAGACTACTCATCAAAATCCACCTATTGAGGGATAGTCATCTAAGCCTCAATAAGTGGAACCAATAGGACAAGCCCAATTTGAACAACCTGGGGACATCAAGGGAAAAGGCAAAGCTATGGTTAAGGAACCAAAGATATAAGAGAGACCTAGAGAAGGCCCTGCACCTTTAACACTCCCAAAAAAACCTTCTTCCCTAGTGGAATTCATTGGCATGGTTACCCTTTAAGAAGGAGAAACATTGGAAGGTGCCCTTATTGACATAGCAGCTATATATGGTTCTGATAGGGAGGAGGATCCCTCTAGTGAAGTAATTAAAGAATTAATCCCACTGGATAGAGAAAATAGGAAGGTAGAACTGGCCTTGGTACCTATGGCTCCAAAAAAAAGGCCTAGGTTAACCATCACTCATCCCACTAGTAAATTCAATCTTTTTAGTGATGAAAATCCAATTCATGGACTAGTCATCCCTTACTGGTCTGTCTATGGAAAGTTGAAAAAAATCCCATCCCTCTCCCCTTCTTGGGCCTTGACATATATTTTCTTGATTGTAGATAACAACATCAAGCCCTAGATCAAATATATACTAAAAAAATAAGAAGAGAGAAGAATTCAAATTCAACACATTCAAGAGACATAGAGAATTGGCATATTAGGAGCCTCTAGGAGTACACGTGTGGAGGTGCCTGAGCCTCCAAAATTTAAGGAACTAGAGGTTAAGGTGCAATTTAACCTAGACACAACATCCTTGGAGAGGACCACAATGAGGGTAGCCATGGTAGGCCAAGAAGAGTTCACATTTTATAAGGTGGAGCCATTCATATGGTTAACCCCTATTAGAGGATAGCAACTTGGAGAAGCTTCCATTCATGAGGAAGATGTGGTAAGTTTAGTTGAGGCTCAGTCTCAATAGGTCAGATCTGGTGTCCAAGGGTTGGTACAAAGAATTAAGAACCTGAAGGAGGAAAAGGAGAATTTGTAGACTCAAGTTGTTCTCTCAGTCCCAGGATCCATGATCAAAATGCTAGATGAGTCATTTTTTGACATGTTCAAAGCATTGAAATCCATGAAGTCAACATAAAAGTTCCTTCAATATCAAACCACATTATTTATTAAACTAACTACTCAGTGGCAGGCCTCTGAAGATAAAATTACCTAGCTTCTTGATATCTATATTAAGAAGCAAATACCAAACTTCAAAGCTATCATTAAAGGACATTTAAGTTCTAATTTGGGGATTATTAGAGACAAAATTTAGGCTTTGAATACTTGGCATGTCAAATTTGAGGAGCTCATAGAATAAGAAAAGGTTCTCATCAATAGAGTTGAAAATCTCCTAAGTACCATGCTCAAGGATCCTACACAAACTACCACCTTGGGGATTATAATTGATGAAGAATTGCATAATAGAGCCACCTTGGTGACTTAGGAAATCAAAATCAAGGTCAAGGATAATCAAGAAATGATAGAAATAAAGTGTTAAACATGTTCTTCAATGTAGGGAAGAGAATCAATAAAGCTAGAAGCATCAAGAAAGCTTTGGCCAGGAATGATAAAGATTTTGATGAACTGACAGACCAAGAAGAAGGGTACATCACTAGGCCTGCCATAGATTTAAACATAGTGGATGAACAACATACAAGATCCATGAGCATCTTGCATCAACTAAGGGACCCACCTTGATCATCTTAATTTTGGCTTACCAATAGGGAAACCCATTCTTTTTGTAAAGGCACATGCTAGTTTGTTAGCGTGATTGCCTCTAGGTTAGTAAGATTGTAATAGATACTTGTAACAAAGACAACTATCTTTTATACACCTGTAGTTGTAAAATTGACTGGTATATTGGTTGGATTCCTGTAAAAAGGCATGTATTACCATTTGTAAAGGGATGAAGTTTGAATTATATTAGTACCATTTGTAAGCAATTAATACAAAGGATCAAGGAATTCTATAGGAATTATTTGGGTTGATGTGTTTGAATTGCTAAATTTTCTCAATTGCTTGTCTGAGTTTTGAATATGAATAGTTTCTAGAAATACTAGGTTATATTATTAATTATAGGGTCAATAACTTGTGTAAATATAAGTTATTTGAATGAGATTAAATTTACTTCATTTTATTTTCTCTACATGAAATATGTACAATCACTATCTAGATGTGGTGTAGTAATTTAAAAGTGGATCTAATTTTTACATGTATCACCATTTCATTTTTAGAATCAAGCTTGGTTTATAGTGGAATGTGAAATTAGGCTACCTTTTACTATATATTGGTTAATATCATGCCGGTTAATTCTTGAAACTCTATCAATATGTTTGTAGTCAAAGATCAACAATCACCATCTCTTTCTTACTCTACCTTTCCTTTTGCCCTTTTTTTTAACAAATCACATTAGCTTTAATACATTGTCCATAATCATTTTGGTCTAGTTAGTGGTCTAGATTTGGGTCAATTAGTCTAGAATTCTCAAGAAAAGAACCAAGATGTCCCCCTACCATCAAAATTTATATATACTGTGGAACAGTTCATGTTGCTCTACTATTTTAGATTAAGGTAAAAATAGGTTTTGAAGGGACCTCGAAACCCAACACAAGGAGAAAGATAAACCTTAAAGCACAACCAGGTTAACAAGGAACCTGATTACAAAAAAGAACCAAAACTAGGTTTTACAGGGACCTGTTACCAACACATATGACCATGAAAAATAGCTGTCAAAACACTGATCTGAAAGTTAACCACCAACCTTCCAGACCAGTAACTAGAAAACCAAAAATACAACCAGTTCTGCCCCAAAAAAAACCAGTCAGCAAAAGGGAGCTTTAGATGAATCTTTTAAGTTAAGATTTTTTTTTTGCATGACCGAAGGTTCATATCTAGAGGAGGGAACAGAGGCTTAGACTTCTTCCTCCTAACTACTATCCATCCATCCTCTACCCTAGTTGCCTTAGCAACCCATGCCTCAGAAGATAATGATCTTTGGATGCCAGTAGGCATAAAAAACTTGTGAGAGTCAAACACAGTCTTGCTCTTAGAGACATCTTCCAAAATAGGGGAAGAGACCACCACCTCCTCCTTTAGCTCAGCTGTATCACTAACCACAACCTTTACAGGGGCTATAATAGACTGATTCACCAAAGAATCCTCTTCATCTTTCGGTTTAGATTGTGAACTTTTCTCGATCTTTGTCTTGAAATCTGTTGTTGCATCCAATGATTATTTGTCAATGTTATGTTTAGAGGTAACCTTAGACCACTAAGAAGGTGGACGTCTGGGAATGGAATTCCCAGCAACACAGTGAGCAGAAATATGTCCCATCTGGTGGCACTTCCTGCACCAAAAAGGGATTCCCTCATAATCCAAAATTTGTGTCCAGACGCCCCTTGGGGATTCAAGGCAAATCACCTCAAGAAGGACCTTAGAAACATCCAGATCTACTAGAATTCAAGCACAAGTTGAGTGGACGAGTTGCTCTATCTTCTTCATATAAAAAATCCCCTATAGCATTTCCAATGATTTTAAAAACTGCCTCTTCCCACAGGTGAATCAGAAGATAGGGGAGCCACACCCATATAGGGAGCTTATTAAAGGATTCCGAGAGAGGATTAAAATCCTTATGCCACGATTTGGCCATAAGAGGAAATCTGCCCTGCCAAGAAAAAATATTGTGACACAATATAGACTTTCTATCTTTAGGGCTTTGAAATTATGTTGCTCTACTGTTATTTCCACCACATGTATCTTAATTTCCAAACACCCACAACTCATGCCTTGAATCTTTGGATTTTAAAATGAGAAGTGTTATTTAAACACTAGAGATCACATTGGTTCATTTAGAATCATCAACACGCATCATTCATATCAATGAACAAGATATACAATGCAATATCAAGCACATAAAGTTAGTTATACGTGGGAAACCCTCTTGGGGAATAAAACCCATTAAAACTTGCAACTGGACTACTATCTTATAACCAAAAAAATGATATAGCTAAGTTGTAACTAATTAAGGAACTACCATCCTTTATTTAGTGAGCCTATAATTCCATAAGGTACTACTACACATGTCTAGCTAAACAACCATAAGGACTAGACTTTTAGTAAGTTTCACCTTACAAGGAGGCAACAACCACCTTAGATATTGAGCAACCACAACAACACATATGAATAAATACACCTTTCAATTTATGTCTTCAACACCAAATGATGAAACTATGATTATCACTCTTCACCTTAGAAACAACTCTATCACCCAACACACCCTATTGGCCAAAGCACATTACATACTTGAACCAACACACAAAGATCAATGAGGACACATTACATATCCCAAATGACACCACTCCTCAACTTTGCACACTCAATGCATCGAAATCCACCTTTTGGATCTTTCTTCAATCCTCAATATTAAATTTGTCACCACATATACAACATGACCAAATGGTCATACACATAGTCCACACACTGATCTACCTCTCAGATCAACCACCAAGCTCACTCAAACATTAGTAATCCTCCACTTACAAAAAAGGCATCCAAACCATCCTTTTAGATGAACCTAAAAATATTCATTCATCCATAACCTACAAGAGCTCTATTCTAATGTAAAATTATCCCAATCACCTTTGTTCACCTCTATGTATGCTCAATCAACTCTAGTAGAGACCTTGTACATAGGAACACTATGAATGAATACATAGTCAACTTATTAAGATTTGTTCATATTTAATATGGATTAGTCCCACATTAAAATTCCACACATATCATCCTTATGGTTTTTATATCACCTTTCAATAGCTAATTCATCATGAGACATGTAAACAACATCAAAATGAGCTCAAATATCCTTCTCATGTCACTTGCAAAATACTGTTGAACACATAGTCAACTTTGGATCTCAATATCATTGAATTTACAAACATTAAAATAATCTAAATAGATTCATTATAAGTTCCATGTATCCCTCTACAACTTTGTTTTTAACTCCATCAATAAATTCATCTTGGATCAAAAGTTATGGATGAAATACAGAGCACTCATTTTTCCTTTATAAATTTGAATATTCAAATTCAAACTAAAGACTAAAGTGATCAAAACCATATGACCAACTCCCCCATAGGCATCCATACATGGAAATGGTGACATCATAAAAATTCCTACTCATATTTCCTTCCATTATACCAAAATGTTTAGATAAAAACAATGATCAACCAGATGAAGTCCACTCACTTCCATACTCATTCTAAGCACCCTGAACACCCCATAGGCTCTCTGAAACATGTCCATACCAACAATATCATTCATAAAATGCCTTCCTTAGTCAAAAATTTAAGAACCATGTAGGAATATTGAGGCTCATTGAATTACACTTTGTCATTGTCAATCTATCACACATGACACCTCATCAACATCCTTGGTCACCTTGGAGACATCATTGACAAAGCTCCAACATTTTCTACCTCATTTGTAACCAGAATATAGTTATTACCAAAATTAATACAAGGAGCCAAATAATTTGAGAGATTGTATATAGTTTTCTCTTAGTCTTTATTGTTATTTGGATGCTATCTGGGTTGCTAACAAAAATCAAAGGAGATGTATAGGTCTTTGTTGTTACAAGGGAACTTTTTTTTTCTGCCCTACCTTACTCCCTCTTTTTAAACTTTTTAAAACATGAATCACTTTATACTAATTCTATTTGTATATATCCATTTATCTTTTAAGAGATTTGGATTATATTAGAAAATACAAAGTAATTTACATCATAAAAAATTCAGGTAGATTGTGTCACTACCATATTCTTGTTGTCCCTATAGCAGGGTCTACTTACAGACTAGAAGGTAGTAAGTTGTAACCACATAATCTCTCTAGCAAAATTGAGTGAATCCCAAAGGTGTCACTATGATATTCTTATTGTACCTATAATTTGAGAAATATTATTCTTCTATTCATATTACATCCTTGACACAAACACAAATCAACAATCTGGAAGGACCTAGGGACAAATCTGAATATTCTTAACCTACTATTTCTTGTCATACACTTTTAGGTATTACTACTCTTCCAAATATTAAGGTGGTTGGTTTCCTCAAGAAATAGAATTTGGATATATTTATTTACTTTGAAAGTACACACAAATTCATCAACGCTAGGTTGGCTACTCAATTGGACTATTTCATTTACCCAACTCTAGAATTTCAAATCTCAATTACAGGTGGGGATATAAACAATTATTCTGGTAAATGGCATAGTATAAATCTATGGGAGAATACCTATTATATTATATTATTTTTTCTATTATCATAGATGGGACTAATATTTTTTTTGGATTTTAATGGCTCACCACATTATGCACAATTGAGATGAATTTTGAGTAACTATTCATGCTCATCCATTTAGAAGGAAGGACATTTAAACTGCATGGTTTATTGGCTAAATATATGCAATTATTTAGTTTTCACTAGATGATGAAGATGATCAAAAAAGGTGCAAAGTAATTATTGTGTGACTATTTTCTATAGAATTTAAACCAAACAAAGAATCTACCCATATTGAATTATAACTGGTGGAATCTACCCATTTTTGTCTTATACACCCACTTGACTCCTTTGACCTCTTTTCCTTTTGAAATAGGCTTTACAGTAGGGCTCAAAACTACGTAGGCCAACCCAAGGCCTCCATGAACTTGACACACATTCTTAAAAATTGTACTATTTTTTATTAAAAATTGATTGAAGTATATACAAGTAGAGCATTTGAAATAATATTTATTGTATTATTTTATAAAATTTTAGTGTTATAATTTGAAAACCATGTTTTCCTAAACAATAGACATATGTGCGCTCCTTCAGTAGAAGGCTCATTAACATCACAGTTGGGCATGTTCTAGTAGGGAAAAAAATATTACAATAATCTAGGTAGACTATCTAAATCTTAGTGATTTCATAACATATTAAGGTGCCAAACAATGAATAAAAGGGCCAAGTAAACACAAATAAATCACACATTTTAGATAGAGTAAAAAAATATATTGAACATTATTAAGATTAAATTCCTAAAAATAAGGATTTTTGCACATTTTAGATAGAGTAAAAAAATATATTGAACACTATTAATATTAAATACCTGAAAATAAGGATATGAAAAAATGACAGTAATAAATATGATCGATGCTTTAGACACTCTACAACCTGTTATGTTATGATCTGTTAGTGCTCTGTAGTGTATGCTAAAAACACTAAGAATATATAGGAATGAGAATATATCTGGTCATACATGTTTAGTAGTTTTTGTTCCTCTTAAAAA
Source organism: Torreya grandis (assembly GCA_037957365.1). Classification (NCBI taxonomy): domain Eukaryota; kingdom Viridiplantae; phylum Streptophyta; class Pinopsida; order Cupressales; family Taxaceae; genus Torreya; species Torreya grandis. The sequence continues at coordinate 1,455,208 of JARHVA010004578.1, read as the reverse complement.
TGTGTGAAAACAAATTTGAATTTCAAATTCATTAGGGACTCCCACCTATTTTTGAATGCAAATGCACCTTGATTAGTCAAGTCAAATTGAAGGCGAGTGATATATTTAATATATTAAAATGATATTTATATATATTATATTAAAATATATAATATTTACTTAAAATATATAATAAAAATATATATTATATGATGTAATATAATATTAAAATATTTTATATTATATAATATATTATATTATTATTATATAATATATATGTTAATATAGTTTATAAATCAAATTATAACTATATATTATATACTTTAGTATAGGAGAAAGGTCCCAGTAGCCGTGCACCCTACCTTTGGACATCGAATTAAGGTTTCATAACATCACATTAGATTTTGAAATTTTTAATATGTCATCTTAACTAATTATAATTAAGGTTTCAAGGTCTAACACATTATACATTTTATGATATAACCAATTTTATCATGAGAGGTCATAAAATGCATATTTTAAACCTATGACCAAAACTTAACCTTTGGAGTACCAATAGCTAGAGATAAGAGTATCAATACATGAGTCTTACTTGTCAAGATGTGATTGGTTAATTTCAATTTTATATAATAAATATTGAACAAGTATTAGATACTACATGTTTAGCTTCTGGTGTAATTTAATATTTATACACTCTAATATGATCCATCAATGGAACACATGTTAATAAAAGCCTTGTTTAGTAATTGGAACATGCACAACTATTGGGGCATTTCCTATAATATATTTAATATAAAATATATAATTTATGTATAATATTACTCAATTTAATACACACACACACACACACACATTCATACCCTACACACATGCTAGAAAACGTCATCCCAAAACATGCTCGAGGGCACCCTAGGGCCGACTGTACTCAACATCCCAACAAGCTTTTCTGCTACCCAGGCCAACCTTGAGCTTCCATCAGACCACATAGATTTCAATAAAATTAAATCAATTTTTATGCTTTTAACTTTTTATATTATGCCACGTAACCAGGAAATGTGCAAAGTTTTGCTTGGTTTATTTTTATCATGTGCACAAGAGGGGGTCAAAAAGGTGAAGACACACAAATTTAAAAATTTATTTCACTTCACTGTGCACTCACCCTTGTCCATGTGCATAGCTCTTCACACATGCACACATACATATCATGACATATAATGTATGTATATATGTATTTTTAAGAGGGGTAAATTTATAATTGATAGTTAAACCTAGTAATTTCAAACCCTTGACAATTCCAAAATATGAATTAAGTTCATCTTTAAAGATAATTGTGGTCACAAATTGATTAAGATCTAAATCACCATACAATGATTTAGTCTATGATGACTTGCATTATACATGTAAATAGAAAGACTCTTAGAATGTAATATCTATGTCAAAATTGAAGTGGACATATATGTTCCAAAGAAACCATCTATTCCAATGCATTATTAGAGCATAGAGTACCATAATTGGTTTACATTAAATCCAATTAGAAACACCACCATAATTAGATATGCACCCAACCTATCCTATCAAAATCCTTTTTATTTTTCAAAATATATTAGATCCTAAAGCATCATAGACCATAAAGGATCATAAAGCATGAACTACAATCTATTATGTAAGCAAAGACAAAAACTATAGAAGTAGAAGAAAAGAAATAACAAATAGAGATAATTTTCCACTCCAAATAACACAGAACATCACATCCTCATAGATGGATAATAGAATATAGAATGCTACAAGGGCACATACAAATAATCCAATCACATCCTTGAGGTGCACCTACTAAGATTGTAATATGAAAAATATTAACTTTCACTACTCCTAGTCTATTACAATGGTTGGTTATCATTTGTTTGTATTCCTACTTTTATAAATAGGTGCATTGAATACATGAATCTTAGTAACTACGTGTTATTAAAAAAACCATGAACAAGGCCATGGTATACATGAGTTAAAAAACATTTAATAGTCTTGTCTACAAGAACAAATGAACACATCTTTAGCTCATTTTTTGGCACCTGTAGTCAGAAACACCAATAAACACATCTCAAAATCAAACTTCAAAATTGAATTTAGTGAGCAAATTATCATTTTGGCCTTATAAACTAGAGAAATAAATCAAAGGATTATAAGTGGATAAATAAACTCACCATGATATATATTCATTTGCACTTTATCTTAATTTGAATCTTTTGAATAGAAGAATTGCATATCACTAATTTAAATTGGAGGTCAAAAGACCTAATGGTTAAATAAAATTTGATGGTCATTTTGTATAAAAGTATAACGGACTCAATTTCTTTGTATAATTTGTATGTAATCTAATAGTTCATAGACTTTTTATAACCAAGTTTGAAGGGCTACTAAAAATTAATAATTTGCATGCTTTACTACCAAATGTCTTGTGCCAAGTGTCATCTGCAACATTAAATTTAATGCTTGTGATAATTTGGTGCTATGTGATTGAAAATTTTAATTTAATTCCTCCCAAACATAATAATGTTTGATATGTTTTCTCTTTAAAGTAATCTACCTCATATATTGTGCACATGGCAAATTGCCTTAGAGTTTCAAATCCATACCTTTGATCACATTTACCCATTTTCTAATGTTACATGGCATTATATGGCATAAATTTTCATTTACTTTTGTTAAAAAAATTTTTTTTTTTTTGTACCATTGACAATAATATATAGATATATTATAATTTCTATAATCTTGATAAATGAATTTTTTGTGATTCTTGATTTTACTACATTGATGTGATTTGGCCCTATAAATGATGATTTTCAAATCACTTCACTACATATCCAATTGATAATGACACATGGATCATTCATGTGATTTGGCCCTAAAAATGCACATTTTATGATGGATAATGGATACGTGATTTAACCTTACTGATATGTGATTATTTTAATTTAATGCCCATTGATTATTAATTTTTGATAGATTTTCTCTTTGACATAATTTGCTGCACACATGATGAAACACCACAGAGTTTTAAATCCATATTGATGATTGAATTTTTGACCCCATAATGTCAAATCTCATTTTCATGTTACATGGCATTATACACTTTGTTAAAGGTATATAAATTCATTTAATTTTATTAAAAATATAATATTATTTATGTACTATTAATAATATATAGATGTATTGAAATATATTATAATAAAATATATAATATATAATATTAATTTATAATCTATATTAACATATATATTATATGATATAATAATATTGATTAATATTAAAATATGTTTTATAAAATATATAATTTATATATAGTAAATTAGTTTAGTATATAAAAATATTATTATATTATTATATTATACTATATCAACTATATTTATTTAATAACTAATATAATTTTTGTGTGCTATAGGAGGGGTTATGTGAAGTGAAAGAGTGTAAATCAATAATTAAACCTACTAATTACTCAAACCCATGACATTGATGTCAAAATAAGTTCATCTTAAAAATAATTTTGGGCACAAACTTATCAGGATCTGAATCACCATACAATGCTTTAGTCTATGATGGCTTCATTCTTTGTGTAAAGAGATATCCTTTTAGCATAACCACTATGTCAAAATTATAACTCCCTTGGTTTCAATCATGAGGCATCTGTATTAGTTGGATAAGGAGCACCACAGTTGTGGGTGATCATGTTTTGTCTTGGTGATTGCAATAGAGAAATTGCTTTTGTTATAATGGCACTAAAAAAATTAGAAGCGACCAAGAAGAATTATGGGTTTATAAATACGATAAAAATTTGAAGTGGACATATATGTTCAAAAAACACCATCTATTCCAATGTGTATGCCTACTATTATGCCACCACCACTTATTTCTCCTAATAATTAATAATGTTACATCTTCAAAAAAATGTGTATGAAACTCCACTTATTATATATTGAAGAGCCTAATAATTATTTATAAATCATTACCATCGGTTCCAAAGTTCCATGATGATAATTTTACTTATATTTTTGTATTTAAACTTCTAAAATATTCATTGTATTATGGTCTTGTAAAAAATTATTAAACATTTTCTAATTCTGATGATCCCTTGGATATGGTCCAAAACCCATGATAGGAGACCCATCAAGTGTAATTTATTGTGATGAGTTTGTTTCTAGTTTATTGAAATTAAATTCCCTAAATTATACAAATCTATATTTATATACAATCTATAAATGGATTTAAAGTCTATATATATAAATACTATATATAGTAAGTGTTATAAAGTAGACTACTTAATATGCTCTCACACAACCATATTAATTTAGATAAGCACACAAAATCCTTTTCCAAGAAGTTTTTTAGTTAATAGGTATGATTTTTTGTCACTTATTTTAATTACAATTTTGGGGTTGAATTCATCTCCAAATATTAGTTTGTAAGTTCAATAAAGGTGACTCCCCCTCATAGGTATTTGAATTAGTGAATTAAATTATCTTAAAGGTATAATTTATGATGGGGTGTTAAAAAATAAAGAAGTAAAATCCCTATTAGAAAATTTTATTATGTTACATCTTCAAAAAATGCGGATAAAACTCTACTTATTATGTAAGATCCTATTATTTATAAATCATTAGCACAATCTCTACGTCAAAATTGTAACTCCCTCGATTTCAATCTTTATTCACTAAATAAGGTGCATAGTTGTGGGTGATCAAGTTTTGTCTTGGTGATTAGAATAGATAAATTTATTTTGTTACAATGGTGTTAAAAAATTTAGAATCGACCAAAAATAATTTTGGGTTTAGAAATATAATAAAAATTTGAAGCAGACATATATGTTTAAAATACACCATTCATTCTAATGTGTATGCTTACTATTATACCACCACCACTTGTTTCTCCAAATAATTAATATTAATGTTACATCTTAAAAAAAATTGGATGAAACTCTACTTATTAAGAAAGAGCCTATTATTTTTAAATCATTAGCACAATCTCAACATCAAAATTATAACTCCCTTGGTTTTGATCAGGGCGCATCTATATTTTCTGAATAAGGAACACAATTGTGGGTGATCAAGTTTTGTCTTGGTGATTATAATGAATAAATTGCTTTTATTACAAAAGCATTAAAATTTTTATAAGAAACCAAGAAGAATTTTATGTTTATAAATATGATAAAAATTTGAAGTGGGCATGCATGTTCAAAAGACATTATCTATTTCAATGTGTATGCCTACTATTATACCACCACTACTTGTTTCTCCTAATAATTAATATTAATGTTACATCTTCAAAAAATGTAGATGAAACTCCATGTATTATGCAAGAGCTTAATAATTATTTTTAAATCATTACCATCAGTTCTAAAGTTTCATGATGATAATTTTACCTATATTTTCATATTTAAAATTCAATAATTTTCATTGTACTATGGTCTTGTATCGGCTTATTGAAAATTTTATAATTCTAATGATCCCCTGGATGTGATCCAAAAACCCATTGTAGGAGACCCATCGAGTGTAATTTATTGTGATGAGTCTATTGTTATTTTATAATTAAATAGATAAGACACAAAATCCTTTCCCAAGAGGTCTTTGAGTTACTAGGTATGATTTTATGTCACTTATTTTAATTACCATTATGGGGTCAAATTCATGTCAAAATATTAGTTTGTAAGTTCAGGAAAGGTGACTCACCCTCATAGGTATTTAAATTGGTGAATTAAATTATCTCAAAGCTATAATTTTAGAGGGGGGATAAAAATTAATGAGTCAAATTCCTATTAGACAATTTTATTATGTTACATCTTAAAAAAATATGGATGAAACTCCACTTATTATGAAAGAGCATATTATTTCTAAATCATTAGCACAATCTCAACGTCAAAATTATAACTCCCTTGGTTCGATCAGGGGGCATCTATATTCACTAAATAATGAATGCAATTGTGAGTGATCAGGTTTTGTCTTGGTTATTACAATGGAGAAATTAATTTTGTTACAATGACCTTAAAAAAATTAGAAGTGACCAAGAGGAATTTTGTGTTTATAAATATGATAAAAATTTGAAGTAGACATATATTTTCGAAAGACATTATCTATTCCATTGTGTATGCCTACTATTATACCACCACTAATTTTTTTTTACTATTAATCAATATTAATGTTACATCTTCAAAAAATGTGGATGAAACTCCACTTATTATGTAAGAACCTAATAATTATTTCTAAATCAATACCATTGGTTCTAAAGTTTCATGATGATAATTTTACTTCTATTTCCATATTTGAACTTATATAATTTTCATTGTACTATGGTCTTGCAATGGATTATTGAACATTTTATAATTCTTATAATACCTTGGATGTGATCCAAAAACCCATGGTAGGAGACCCATCAAGTGTAATTTGTTGTGACGATTCTATTGTTATTTTACAATTAAATAGATAAGACAAAATCCTTTCCCAAGAGGTCTTTGAGTTACTAGGTATGATTTTGTGTCACTTATTTTAATTATCATTATGGGGTCAAATTCATTTCAAAATATTAGTTTGTAAGTTCAAGACAGGTGACTCGCCCTCACAGGTGTTTGAGTTGAGGAATTAAATTATCTCAAAGGTATAATTTTGGGGGGGAGGCTAAAACTTAAGGGGTCAAATCCATATTAGACAATTTTCTTATGTTACATCTTCAAAAAATGTGGATGAAAGTCCACTTATTATGCAAGAGAGTATTATTTATAAATCATTAACACAATCTCTACATTAAAATTACAACTTCCTTGGTTTTGATCAGGGGGCATCTGTATTCACTGGATAAGGAGCACAATTATGGGTGATCAGGTTTTGTTTTGGTGATTGAAATGAAAAATTAGTTTTGTTATAATGTCATTAAAAAAATTAGAAGTGACCAAGAAGAATTTTGGGTTTAAAAATATGATTAAATTTTGAAGTGGACATATATGTTCTAAAGACACCATCTATTCCAATGTGTATGCCTACTATTATACCACCACTAATTGTTTTTCCTAATAATTAATAATGGTACATCTTCAAAAAATGTGGATGAAACTCCACTTATTATGCAAGATCCTAATAATTATTTCAAAATCATTCCCATCAATTCCAAAGTTCCATGATGATAATTTTACTTCTATTTCAATAATTAAAATTCTATAATTTTTATTGTACTATGGTCTTGTAGTGGATTATTAAACATTTTCTAATTTTGAATATCCCCTAGATGTGATCTAAAAACTCATGGTAGGAGACCCATCAAGTGTAATTTGTTGCACTGAGTTTATTACTATGTTATTGGAATTAAATTCTTTAACTTATACAAATCTACATTTAGATATAAATATCTATAAATGGATTCAAATTATATATATATAAATACTATATACAGTAAGTGTTCCGAGGTAGACTGATTAATATGCCCTCACATACTATAATTTAGATAACCACAGAAAATCCTTTCCCAAAAGGCCTTTGAATTACTAGGTATGATTTTGTGTCACTTATTTTAATTACCAGTATGGGGTCAAATTAGCATCCAAATATTAGTTTGTAAGTTCAAGAAAGGTGACTCACCCTCAGAGGTTTTTGATTTGGTGAATTAAATTATCTTAAAGGTATAATTCCTGGGGGGCTAAAAATTAAGGAGTCAAATCCCTATTATACAATTTGTTTATGTTATATCTTCAAAAAATGTGGATGAAACTCCACTTATTATGCAAGAGCCTATTATTTATAAATCATTAGCACAATCTTTATCAAAATTGCAAGTCCCTTGGTTTCAACCCTAATATTGGGCTTCAAAGTTGAAGTAATCAATTTGTTGTTGACTGAAATGTTTAACCTTGACTTTGCATTGAGATATCACACAACTTATTGTCATGAATGGAAATTTAATCTTTATAGATTGGTATGGTGTATACTACTTATGCCCTCACATAACCATAATTTAGATAACCTTACAAAATCCTTTTCTAAGTTTAGGTTTTGAGTTATTAGGCATGATTTTGTGTTATTTATTTTAATTACCATTTTGGGGTTGAATTCGTCTCCAAATATTAATAGTTTATTAATTCAAGAAAGGCAACTCACTCTCACAAGTATTTTGAATTGGTAAATTAAATTATCTCAAAGGTATTCTATAGGGGCTAAAAATTAAGGAGTCAAATCCCTATTACATAATTTAATCATGTAATTTACTGAACAAATATGAACAAACTTTTTTAATTAAAATAATTATAATAAACAATAAAAATTTGTAAATATTTTTATATTAAAAAACTATATGAGTTTATTTTTTTATTTTTATTAATGTTTAAGTCATTAAATATTTTTATTAAATAATGTAAATAATTGTTTAAATGTTTAATATGTTTAAATATATAAATATTTTTTTAAAACAATTTTCCTACACACTTCAAAATTAGTGTTAAGTTTATCTTTTTCTCTTTCCATTATTTTCTCTCAGTTTTTCTCTCTCCCTTTTGAAGGCCAAAAAAAATTATTTTATTGACTATTAAGTTAACTATGGCATTAGTGGTGGAAGCATTGACCCCATTTTTCATTGTCATTTCTATAGGTGTGGCATTAGTGGTGGAAGCTTTGACCCCATTTTTCATTGTCATCTTTACAGGTGCTTCTTATCAGATATTTAATCTATGCAATGTATTTTTTTACTATATCTGAAATGTTTGATTTGTTTGGCTTAACATGAACCTTTTATTCATTATTTACTACTTTAAGTTATGAAATCATTGAGATTCAAATAGACCTAGATTTTTGTTATGAAATGGTAGAGATAATGAAATGGTGGAGATTAGGATTGTTTCGTGCTTACTTGTATTCAATAAGGACACAAATGGTGAATGTGAGGGAAAAATATACATTTTTATTAATTGTAAGCAAATAATGAAATGGACTAGATAATGAAATGACAAAGATTAGGATTGTTTAGTGCTTACTTGTATTCAATAGGGACCCAAATGGTGAATGTGAGGGGAAAGCTAACATTCTTTTATTAACTATAAGAAAATAATGAAATGGTCAAGATAATGAAATGATGGAGATTAGGATTCTTTAGGGCTTACTTATATTCAATAGGGACCCAAATGGTGAATGTGAGGGGAAAGTAGACATTTTTTATTAAGTGTATGCAAATAATGAAATGGGAGATAATAAAATGGTAGAGATTAGTATTTTTTCACACTTACTTATATTCAATAGGGACCCAAATTGTGAATGTGAGGATAAATTAGAATTTTTTATGAACTGTAAGCAAATAATGAAATGGTCAAGATAATGAAATAATAGAGATTAAGATTATTTAACGCTTACTTATATTCAATAGGGACCCAAATGATGAATGTGAGGGAAAAGCAAACATTTTTAAATTAAGTGTAAGTAAATATTCATAGTAAAAATGTGTCATGATGTGAGAGGGTTTCAATGGTTCCACCATCTATATCTCGTCTCATCATTCATTTGTTGCTTCTGTTTAGATACTATGAATTGTTTCTATTTAAAAATGAGTTGAAAAGTTTTTTTGGCTTGTTCCAAGTTATTATTATTTGAGTTAAATTTTTTCTATTTTAGACTGAGTTGAAAAGTCATTTTTTTGGGGTGGTGAACTTTTTCGTCATGCCACATCATAAAATTTAATGAATGAATGATTGAATAACACCTAACATTATTATTTGGGGTGGAAAACATTTACCTCATGCATTAATATTCTTGGGTAGATGGGTCCCATGCATCATTATATATTAAAAAATTCTTATAAAATATCTGCACCTATTATATAGGAGCAAATATTGTTTAGGGAGAAGTTTTTGAGGGGTGGGAAGTAGTAAGGGGCTGAAGATTTGTATGGCTACTCCTTTTTTTTTGGTTACCAACTATCATTTGCATCCAATAAATTTTTTATTTTTTTTAAAACAAAATTTTTGTAGTAAAATGTCCTAATTTCTCTTAGTAACATGTATTACACATAATTTTTATAGTCTTCAGAGTACATCTAGATATATTTGGAACATCTGGTACAAGTCTTTCGATCACCCTATACAGATCTTTAAATCATTGTTATACTTATTCAGAGCATCCTATGTATATATTTAGAGCACCCCCAGAGCATATTTGGAACAATTCTATAGCATCTTTGGAGTGTCCTTTGAGCATTCAATCATTAGAGCTCGCTTGTTGAATCCTCAAAATTGTAGCCAAAAAAATATGTAAAAATTATGTGTTGCCTTCTCAAAATTACCTCTTATTGAGATGTTTTGTTATACTCAAAATTACCACATCCTTGGGATGTGTTCCTTTACTCAAAATTACCCCATCTGTGGGATGTGTTGTTGTACTCAAAACTGCACTATTCATCCAAGCAAGACATAATAACAAGATAGAGAATCAATAATAAATTACATACAAATAATGAATAAATTGCATTAATGTCCTACTCAAATCAGAATTTAACTATTAAATAAAATATAACATATAACCAAATGTAACACTTTAGAGATATTTTATATAACTATGATGAGCTATATGAAATGGTCATCATTTCTCCCCAACACTTTACCTTTTGCAAGTCCTTTCATAAATAAGTGGGATGATTGATCCTTAATCCAAATTTCTTGACTCAAACCTCTAACTCATATCATAAAATTCAAAATGATAGCTCCAATCATGGTGTCCTCTTAGCAAGAGTCTAAGAACTCTAACAACTATATGCACCAAAGCTTCAAATTCAACTTTTGATTGAGAATTCTAACACCACCATGGAGATAGAGGACATAGAATGATAGGAAGCCTAGACCTCATCTCAATCTAAACATCTAAACTTTTTTCCTCTAAGCATCGAGTGATTATCTAGCAAACTAATTTTGCTCTTCTTAGACTCCATTTAATATTGGTGGGGTTGAGGACTTCCCTTTGCATCAACTCAATAGGTAATGTCTCTCACCTAAAAAGACTTGCATTGAAACCATTGGTATAATGGTGGTTTAGAAAAGATCTAAAAGTATAAATATTATATCTCAATTACTCATGATACGTGTTCTTAATATGCATATGATACAGTGGTTGAAAAGAAGAAATAAGTTTTTTTGCTTTTATATATTATGGTCTCATACATAACCCAATGGTGCTTTGTAATTCCAAAAATATATTAGTATCCTTAGAGTAGAGAGAAAGGTATGAAATTATTTCTCTCCAACAAATAAATTTATCAAAAAATTAGATTGATATCCTAACAATAAATTGAAAGTATAGAACTCATAAATGGCATCCTGTGTTTCTTCAGTGCTCTTTAAAAAAATGTCTATAAATACATGCTCATCTTCAATGATATGTGAAAAATAAAATAAAATAAACTAAATCTACAATTTATAAAATTGATCATCTAAGAAAATAAAATAAACTAATGAATGTTGCCTGCATGCTAATGGTTTCATAAAAATAGCATTAATGTACTAGACAGAAGCCTTTGCTTTTTGTAATTACAGTTGGGATTCTACCAATTGATTCTAAGTTTCCTCCTTAAGTTTGGAATTTTCATCCTTCTTTTTTGAATTTTATTCTGGGTGATATGCCAGGCAATGATTATTTCATGTAATGAAATAGGGAAAGAGGGAACATCTCTTGTTGAACCCTCTACCCAAACTGCAATCTCTCATTTTCCTCTTTGCATGGATTTGATAGAGGCTTGTAACTGAAAATTCTAAGTGGTGATCTATATTATTATATTAGTATGTTGAGTAATCATTTTATTTATATCATAAATACTTTCTCTTAGATTATTAATTAGATTATGCTTATCAACATTGACATTTTTAAAATCAATAATCTTAGTGTCTTTGATAGCAAGAGAATTCTACAAATTAGTAATCTGAGTGTCCTTGATAGCAAGAAAATTTTGAAAATTATTCAATTCTTGGGTATATTAAAACATTACATTATGGAACATAATAAATTCATCTTGTATTCCTTGAATAATTATTTCTTTGTCACTAACTCTAGTAACAGATTCTTCCCACCTTTGTTTCAAATTATAAATCATCAAGTCCTTACCTTTCAAAATTGAATGGAGAACATCTAACTCTATTTTTTGTAGTCTGATTGTTTTCTCATGGTGTGATAAATCCATGGTATGCTATAATTATTATTTTTCATTGAAATAATGTGGAGAAGATGGATCTTCTTCAATCAAGGGTACATTACCCTTATCAGTAATAGAGGGCATAAGATGCTCTACCTTTTGAGTTACAACTTCTTCTACTAGGGTTCCATATCCAAATACAAATTCTTCTATGGCCTACACATCTTCTTCTTCTTCTTCCTACAAGATAAGTTGGTGAATGGGTCAGAGTTTATTTGGAAGAGGATGAGGGGTGTTTGAATAAATTCTCATTTATCACTTTGATTTTTTGTGTAGTATCTTCAGAACTAATAGCAGTGGAGATGGTCATTCTACAATTTCAACTATGTTATTCAATACAAGTTTTAGTGGAAGGAGGGGAAGCAGAGCATGGTATATTTTTAGCAAGAACTAGAGAAAACTTTTGAAGGAAAGAAGACCAAGCCTTTTCACCCCTTGGTTTACTGAGAAAATAATGGTGACAAATGAGTGTAACCAACCCATGAGGGTAGGTAGACCTAGTACCTCATCTTATCTTCCAAGAAACATTAATCAGATCATTATGAAGGAAAGAGGGAAGATTGATCTTATATTCTTTTTTAACAACTCCTTCCCTCAAATGAAAAAGGAGTCTCATAGCATCTCCACCCAGTACTATAAACTGACCATCACAAGTGATATATTTCATTATCCATAATTTTATTTCGCCAAGGTTGAGGAAGAATTTCTTTTAGAATCCCCTTGGCCACTCCTTGGGGGGATTTGGCTAGTCTAGGGTGTGGCTCATTTCCTTCAACAAACATATAAATTAGGTCAAAAAAATTGATCTTTTTAGTGTCAACTACTCCATCTTAAAAAATTCTAGATAGAGCATTGATTACAGAGGGATTCACTGGAATGTTCTTCCCTTTGATAATAACATGATCTTCATCAAAATTATCATAGAATTATTACACAATTTCTTCATGGAATCCTTGAAACATTTTAAAGAAATTCAACCAACTTGTTATTTTAAAGATGTCTTTGGCTGCTTCATCTTACAATAATGCATCAGAGGATTTCGGTTCACTTTTTTTCTTTATCCCACCCATCTTAGAAGTAAGCACTATTTAATTACAAATTTGACTATATTGTAAAAACATAGAGATCAAATTGGCACAAGGAATAGGGGAAGCAATAGTTTAGAGATATGACACAATAATTGTTGGTAGTGACAATGTAAAAATGAATTAAAAAGTAGGTTATATGATGTGATTATGGAAAGAATGATATTTGTAGTTATGGTTATCTCTTTAGAGCATGTGAGATATAATGGTAAGGTGCTTTATCTAGTCAAGTAGTCATGTGTGTCATAAAGGTCATTATTGGTAGTATTGGGAGTAATAATCGTAATTAATTATGCATCATACCAAATATTTTTGAAATACCCTCTATTTAAAATGTAACTACATCAATATTGTTTGAAAAGACCATTTGGAAACATTATCACAAAATACCATCACATCAATTCTTTTGGAGATATTTTGAAAACACTATCACATCAAACTATGGATTCTAGCATTGTTGGTCTAATGGCATTGTTTTGATTCTCAATGATGGAGGTGGATTCTTCTCATTCATGATTTTTCATCTTAGGATCATAGCTATCAGTCTTTGGAGCTAAGTCACTAGTCTTCGGAGCTAAACCTTCAAACTTTGAAGCAAAAATATAGTCAATTCAAACTTTGTTTATATATAAAAGTATAAAGCACCTAATTTATTACAAAAAACTTATGTATATAAATAAATAACCTTATATATATGGTGTTGTTTTTATGTATTTGTAGCCAATTGCATCTGCTTAATCCTTGTCTTGTCTGAAGAACCACTTCGGGCCTCTATTGATGGAGGTAATGGATGAGTTGGAGTTTGTCCCATATGAATAGAGAAATTGGACCTGTTTTGACTTGGTGGTTGTAGACATTCTTACTCAGCAGCCATGGATTTTGAATTTTGATTGATGATATTATATATTGTCTTCATGCATGATGAATGCACAAAAGACTTTTTTGGTAAGCTTGATTAATGCAATGATGATGGAGATCTTGGTGCATGCCTTATTAATGGGTAAGCTTGTCAAACTTTTAATTATTAATTTTACAAATTAATCTCTCCAAAATTCAATTTAATTTTAATCTAAATTTGATTTTCCATTAATTTTATCTTTAAAGCTAAAGATTGCCACTTTTTGACACATGGTTATCACCTTGGATATAGTTAAGTACTCACATGGAATTAATATTACTAAGTTATCTATTTGTATTTAAATATGGAAGTGTGTCATCTTTTTATTTCCTCTTATATTCTTAGAATGTAGCTTTGCATGATGACTCATCTATTTCTCACCACCTGGTAACCCTTAATTCATAGCAAGCTCTCAGGTGGTGCCTTTTTATTCTGATACCTTGAATAGGGAATCCATTCTTGTGCCTATTTTAAAGGTATCTCAAGAGATACTTTTAAGGATAAATCCACTTTTGTGCATGTTTTAAATATATCTCCTAAGATATATTTTGAAGGTATTACATAGGCCTTCAAAATATCACCCAGTAGTGCCTACTATGTAAAGGAAAATTCCACTTATTGTTTGAAGGAGAAATCCTCTCTTCTACCTATTAGAAAGGTATCTGTTAGGAGACACATTAAAGTAGAAATACACTTTTATGCTTGAAAGGTATCTCCTGGGAGATACCTTGAATGTATTATAAGGATCTTCAAAATATCACCCAATAATGCTTTCCAAGTAAAGGAAAATTTTGCTTGTTCCTTGAAGGAGAAATCAAATCTTGTCCCTATTTTAAATGTATCTCATAGGAGATACCTTGAAGGGGAAATCCACTATTGTGCATGTTTGAAATGTATCTTCTACAAGATACATTTAAGGTATTACAAGGGCCTTCAAAATATTATCCAGTAGTGCCTTTTATGTAAAGGAAATTCCACTTGTTCCTTGTAAGAGAAATGCACTCTTGTGCATATTTGAAAGGTATCTACTAAGAGATACCTTGAAGGAGAAATCCACTATTGTGCATGTTTGAAAGGCATCTCCTAAGACATACCTTTAAGGTATTACAAAATATTTTGAAATATCACTCAATAGTGCCTTCCATGCAAAGGAAAATTTCACTTGTTCCTTGCAGGGGAAATTCACTCTTATGCCTACTTTAAAGGTATCTACAAGGAGATACCTTAAAGGATAAATCCACCCTTATGCATTTTTGAAAGATATATCCTAAGATATACCTTAAGGTATTACAAAGGCCTTCAAAATATCATCCAATAGTGCCTTCCATGAAAATTCTACTTGTTCCTTGAAGGATAAATCCACTCTGGTGCCTGATTTAAAGGTATCTCCAAGGAGATACCTTATAGGATAAATCTACTCTTGTGCATGTTTGAAAGGCATCTCCTACGAGATACCTTAAGGTATTACAAAGGCCTTAAAAATATCACCAATAGTGCCTTCCATGAAAATTCCACTTATTCTTTGAAGGAGAAATCCATTATTGTGTCTGTTTGAAAGGTATTTCCTACGAGATCTATTGAATGGAAAATACACTCTTGTGCATGTTTGAAAGGTATTCTTAAGGAGATACCTCAAAATATCACCCAATAATTCCTTCCATGTAAAGGAAAATTACACTTGTTCTTTAAAGGTAAAAGCCACTTTTGTCCTTATTTAAAATGTATCTCCTAAGAGATACCTTGAACAGAAAATCCAATATTGTGCATGTTTGAAAGGTATATCCTAGGAGATACATATAATTTATAATAAAATATTTCAAAATATCACATAGTAATGCCTTATATGCAAAGGAAAATTCCACTTGTCCCTTGTAGGAGAAATCCACTCTTGTGCCTATTTGAAAGGTATCTCCTAGGAGATACCTTGAAGCAAAAATCCTCCCCTAAGTATGCCATAAAAAATTCCTATGCTTTAGCCCCTAGCCAAGTGAAGTAAATAGTGCCAAATACTAAGAAGGTAACAAAGGGGCATTTCAAGCACAAGACTTTGGTAACTAATTTTGTGGATGACATATTTGACCCAGAGTTAGCCTAAAATCCTAAGAATCTGAGAGAGATCACCTAAACCTAGATGCTTAAAATGATAAATAGGAAAGAGTATAACACTTTCAAAGTTAGAATATGGGTTTGCATAGTGGTACAACACATGGTTCCATATATACACCCATGTCTTAAGGTCGTCACTCTCTACATAAAGAGATACAACATCAGTGTCAGTATGATCACTAGCAATTCTCATCTAAAGGTTAAGATCAATGCAAAAAACATCAGGGTAATGCTTCATCTCTCATATGATCCCAAGGCCACTATTTATAGCATCAAAAGCCTCTAGAGTGTTTGGGATTCCTTGAGAGACAAAGTGTATTTCCTTGAATCTCTCCTTAAGGAAGAGGTCATAGAGATGCCTCCATTACCCATGTCCCTATTAACTTTTCCCATGTATCAATTAAAAGACACACTATCCATGCTAGCCTTTATCAAAAAGTGGTGATGTCAGTGTCATCAAAAATCCATGTGTAATAAATTTTTAAGGCTCACCAAATTACTCAAACTCTAGGAGTCAAGGTAGCTAGCAAGTGACACAAGGATTATCCAATAGAAAGTAACAAATAAGTGGTTTGATAATAAGTCATTAGATTTAATATTCAAATATAAGGACTTAGTCATTAAATATGACCAAAGGGTTGTTAAACCATGGTAAAATGTGAAATTTGATTTTTTATAGAAAGGACCCTTTTGCATCATCAGTGATCGATGGGGAAATGATTTCAAATTAAAATATTTAGAGGGAAATGCCTTAAATATCCCCATTAACATAATCAAATTGAAGCATTTCATTTGACTTCTCACAATCCCATATATATATTAAATAGTTTCATTTCTCCTTTGTTGTGTTTCCCCTCCTCATCATTGTTTTCCCCCTTGTTTTCATTTCTTTATTATTTATTTTTTGAATAAGTGCCATTGACACAAGTGACTACTGGGATCACCATGCATCTTCTCCTAAATCTTTCCACATATTTGAAACACTCTCTAAAATATGGTTATCTACATGTTTCCCCTATCATTAATGTCAAGATGATCCATTATACATGGTTCCCCATAAGGATCATTACAAATCTTCTAAGGTAAAACTTTAAGAATGTGTACCATTCTTATAATTTATGGTGGAACTCATATTTAAATTCTTCACGATGAGCTTCCTAGTGGCACTAGTAAATAAATCCACCCCTTCCTATCCAAAAGCAATCACTTGCCATTTTTGTGTTCAAAGAGAGCATCTAACAATTGAAGCAATCAGAAAGAAGCCTAAAAATATAAGGGAACTAATAAAAGTATCAACCCAATTTTCCTAGAAAAGTTAAAGAATTATCTTGATATTCAATATTCATATTCTTGTGTAATGGAAGCTTCTACATCCTCTTTAGGAAGTGGGAAGCACCCATCAAAGTAGAGAGCTCATAGCTCAAGTAACAGAGGATCCCATCCTCCTACATACACAATGAGAAAATCCTATGCTTGGCCCCTACCCAAGAAAAAGGTAAAGTCCCCAATACCTTGTTTGCCATGAAAAGACCCTATAAAGATAAATATTTAGTGATACACTCAACAACGAGATTTTTTATCTAGACCTGGCCCATAACCCTAAAAATTTCAAGGAGGGTGTTTATGCCTAAAATCTCAATAAAATCATTAGGAAGGAGTATCCCTCCTTTATATGCAAAATTTTGGATTGTGCCTTAGCATAGCACATGGTGCCTTGCATGCACCCTTTCCCCAAGATCATCACCCTCTATACCAAAAAGTATGATGCTTAGACTAGTATAATCATAAGAGGTGTTTGCCTTAGGGTCAAGATCAATGTGGATAATATCAAAGCAATGATCTAACTCCCACATGATCCCAATGCTATCATCTACAACATTGAGAGCCTCTAAAGCATCTATGACTCCAAAGTGGAAGATAGGGCACATTTCCTTATATCCCTTTTTGACTACAAGATCACAGATGTGCCTCCCATGCATTTTCAGCTATTGGCTTTCCTCACACAACATGTAAAAGATACCCTATCCATGCTAACATTCATCTTGGGCATGGATACCAATGCCAGCATTGAATAATTCCAATTGGGAGTGATATTTCTCATGACCACAGTAGCTAATGTAAAAAAAATTTAGATGGATTTTGATGAAGCCATCACCTCCACTATGAGATAAGAACTACAAAATTTATTAATAACAAGTACCTTTCATTATCCATATTACCTAATACACTTAATATTATACCAACACTCTAGGTTTTTCTCCAAATATCTTCAACTAAGCATCACAAACATGAATGTTTTCCCCAACATCATCACCCTAATCATTATTTGGACCCACATCATATCAATCATGACAAAATACTATGAGTTATCAAAGTATTTTAAGGCTCTAATTCTCATGTATCTCAGTGGGCAAGATGTTATCCCCTGAATGACAAATGAACAACAAGCATGGTTCAAAAGTAGCAGGGTCTTGATTGAATGGTTCTAGGGGGACCATTTCTCATTCTTTCAACCACATGGGTTTTTGATGGAGCCTTTCTGACTTCTCTATATGTTAACTGATAGGACCTTAACCCTCGAGTTGGCACAATAGATCAATAATGTGGACTCCCTCTATGGGGAAGAAAATAAGAAAAAGGGTCTATATGAGATTCCTTTTTCAAGGGATGGTATCATAGAGTAGAAAAGGCATCAAGAATGTCTCCTCGTAGCTAAGTTGGTAGAGCTAGGCTTGGACCTAATAGATGATTAATGGGATTATGACCCAATGGGATATATAGAAGGATTAAAGCCCATCAGCACACTTGAGTATCAGAACTTACCATAACTGGAGCAAAGGAGGTCACCCATAGAATATCTACCTCAAAATTATGTAGACCTAGCCTTGATCTCTCTAGATGCCCCCAAGTCATGGGAGTTTTTTTATGATAAGTTCCAAGATTTTAACTGTATAAAGAAGCTATCCAAGATGATCAAGTAGTGGATAAACACTTTTGGATGGAGTAAAGAGAAGAAGGATAACTTCCTAAAATATAGATATGATCTCAGTAGGCTACATGTTCTTTTATATGAATATGCCCTAGATAAGAAATTTGAAGAGTTGTGGGACAGGACCACCCAAAAAATAATGAATATATCATGAAAGAGGAGTCCACACTAGAGATTAAGGTGTCTAGGGATGATAAAGAGGAAGATACCCCAGAAAAAGAGACAAGGGACACTTCTCCAAGAAAAGAAGTAGAAGCCATGGTGGCTTATTCCCTATCAACATGGCCATCATCTCTTCCCCCTATACCATGGCCCCACAATAGTAACAGGCACCCCTTGGGCCCTTGTGGCTAGGTAATCAAATCTCAAGTAAACCAAGGCACTAGTTTCCAACCCGCCAATGCCCCCTCCAAAAAATAAGACCTAACTTATTGATCCTCTCTTTTCTACCTCCACTTCCTTTGCCACTTCCTCACTCCCCTCCATAGCTCCAACATAATTTATGATAATAGTTACCACCCAATCAAGCACTATGGCTCTTCTCATCACCCCTTCTTTAGCCTTGATATCCCCACTATAGGCTACAATAATTCCCACTACCTAACCTGACACTTTATTAGCCCTAATCTTCTCCTCATCCCCTCAGTCCACTATTATATTTGACCCATGATCTTCTACCTTTCCCATCACTTCCCTCATGCCTTTTCTCACCCCCCACCATCGGCATCCACCTCATCCTCACTCATCACATAGTCATCATTTTCCTCACTTCATGGGATCCCATTATTTTTACCTTCATCCCTTGATGTTCGTTTTCTTACTCCCATAGGAGGAAGGTCTACTACTTCATGGTAACAACAAATCATCCCATTTTTACTACCTCAAAGAACCCCTTTCATGGGTGAAATCATCTAAACACCATATCAAATTTAGTAATAGATGGATGAATTGAGGGTAGCCCATATGGCCTAGATGGAAAAAAGAGGGTAAAATTGGAAAAATTTGAATCCCAACCCCACATACAGTCATTTTATGACCCCAAATAGTAGTCCCTCTTAGTTGTCCATTTGACCCCTCAAGTAATTAAGCCCCCAAAATAGATGTAACTAGGGGATTATGCCATCCAAGCCATTAGGATTAACCTTAGACAAGCCTAGCCCACTAAAAGGGTTGAGCTTATGGAGGAAACATACAGGTCAATAACTATGGACTACATCAAGGTAACCCATTACTTAGAGAAATTCAAGCAAGAGCTCATTAAGGTCAAGGCCATGACTAAATACCTTAAAGCTAAGGCTAAAGCCAAAGATACTGACCTCTAAATCTATGTCACAATGGAAATATTATAGGTCTTGGTTAAAAAGAGGATGGCCACTGAGAATAGACTATAAGAGGTGAAGGTATAATTCGATATAATTCACAAGAATCTCTCCAATTCAAAGTAGGCACTCCAACTAATCTAGAACTTGACACAACAAGATTCCTCAGTCAAGGACCAAGAGATTAAGAGACTAAAGAATGACCTTACCTCTCACCCTCAGGGCACACAAATCCTTCCCCTAATCGAACAACTATATAGGTCTTACTAGGAATGGATCAAGGTTGTGATAATAAGCTTGAAAGTGACGCTTGTTTTCATCACCAACACATAGAAGCTGATGGCCTAGGTGAGCTCATCTATAAACCAAGTGGTCATCTTCATCACCCTTAAGGTTTTAGACTCATAAGGCATATTATAGAAGCTTTGTAGTGCCTCTCCTAAGGTTTTATAGATAAAAAGTGTGGTTGACTAAAGGCAAGCATTGGAAAAGGTGAATGAGTCCCTAAGCTACAATAAGGAAGCAAATAAATGCAAGGCATTCTTTAATGCCTTAGAATAAGTGGTCCAACAAAGGAATGGATGTATAAAATAATTGGTCTAGTTGGGGCTCCCCTCTCCTTTTTTTATTGATAATAGCATTCTCCCTGAGGGTCAATTCAAGGCACTACTCAAAAAAAATTAGAATGACCAATTCAATTTAATGACCCTCAATCAAATGCTTGACACTTATGAAGTGAAGAAGATTTTGCACCCACTCTCCTAGATGGATTTTTAGACACTAGAAATAGTTGAAATCCTACGGGACATCTCCTTTAAGGATATATTTGACTTGAATAGAGCCTTCAAGGCTCTCAATAAAAAGACACAACTAAAGCAAGAAGAATGGTTACCCTTGCAGATGACCCTGTAAAAGTTATAAATTTTAGTCTTTCCCCCATTTTTGAAGACTTTTGCCTCGACTAGTCTAATCACCATATTTTTCTAGGTTCTTACATATGTAGGTGGACTCCCTTGTGAGTCTCTAAGAATTATGGGTTATAAATCCACAATTGAAAATTTTAGAGTAGTTCAAGTTATGATCTTGGATTTGCTTAGTAATAAGTAGGTTCCTCAGCACCTCTCAGATTTTCCCCCCTTTCAACCCCTTTTCCATCTTCAGGCCCCTTTCCCCATTTTTTTTATGAAGTGCTAGGATATTCTCACTATCTCCATTCATATTTTTCATTTGCACTCCAAAATGGCATTTTCTTGAAAACTTCATCTAATTAATACTTATAGGGAAACATATTGGTGGAGTCTATAAATAAGAACTTGATTTGACTAATCAAGAGAATGGGAAATGACAAGAAAAAAGATTGGAATGTGCATGTGAGAATATTTCTATGGGTAGATTTCATCAGCCCCAAACATATTTGAAAACTTCTCCATATGAGTTGGTATGCACAACAACAATCACCACTCTCCACTTTGACTCTCACCATCCATTCACTCAAATCTGCAGGAACAAGATTCATTGTTTTACAATAGTAATTAAATATTCCATTTTCATTTCCATAAGGGATCCCCTTTATAGGAGAGATAATCCAAGTACCAAACTGGTACCAGTAGCTGGTAGATGTAGCATATGGTTCTCATTTAAGCCCCTAATATCTCCAAGGTAGATAAGATATTGTACCCACTCACCTAGTTAGAGTTCTAAATGTTGGCAATGGTTAAAAAATTGGGAAAAATCTCCTTTAATGAGATAATAGATCTAGATCAAGCCTTCAAGGCTCTAAAGAAGAAGACCCCATCAAAGGACAAAGAGTGGGTGCCCTTATACGTAGCCCTTCAAAAATTATAAGTTTCTACACCTTCCTCCCAATTTTTTATTTTTGCTTCAATTGGTTTGAGTGTCAAAGATTTTTGGGTTCTCCACTTCACAGGTGGATGCTCCTATGAGTCACTAGGAACTATGGATCATAAATCCACATTTTTTTATTTTGAAGTAATTTTTTTCTATCTTCAAATTAACTTGATAGTTAGTAGTTATTCATTACCTTCCAATGACCCCCCCTTGAAACCTCTTTCTTCTTTGGGCTCACTTTCAAATTTTGTCCAAGTCCCATCCCTCATCTATTTCTAATGCATGGATGCTTAGCACTCATCTATCTCAAAGAGACTTCCATCTCACTCTAGAGAAGTGTTATTTTGACACATGTCACCCATGTGCTTGATCTCACTAAGGAGTCCCAAGTCTCTCTAAAGAAGTGTAGCTTGATGTGTGTCATCTCCAAGCTTACCCAGAAGTAGCATTAGGTTACCATAGCTTAGAAGAGCACCATTAAATGAAGGTGTGGGTCCTTCATCATCAATAAAGATTTTAAAACACTTTAAGCTTAGCTTAAAGTATAAGCTAATGATTTTTAGGAGGATAAAGGCTATTGGATACATCATAGTAAGGATAAATCTAAAACATAACATGTGGGATCACCTCACTTCTCCCAAGCATTTGAGATCTTGGTGTCACTTTTTCCAAGAAACCACCTAGCCTATATATTATAGGCTTTTCCCATTTATAAGGGGATAAATATCATTTTTGTGAGTTATCATATTTTTATTCACCATTGTAATAGACTATGAATATCAAAAGTTAGTAATTCTTTTATTTTAAAACTTTAATAGGTACATCTCATAGATGTGAAAGGATGATTTGCATGTGCCCCCTTTAGTCTCCATCTACAATGAAGAGAATGTGATGTTTTGTGTTATTTGGAGTGGGAAATTATCTCTATCTATTTTTTATTTATTTTTGCTTCTATAGATGGGGAATTACACTCTTGCATATTTTTGAAAGGTATCTCCTAGGAGATACCTTGAAAGTATTACAAGGGCCTTCAAAATATCACCCAGTAGTGCCTTCCATGTAAAGGAAAATTTAACTTGTTCCTTGAAGGGGAAATCCACTCTTTCACCTATTTGAAAGGTATCTCCTAGGAGATACTTTAGAGGTATTATATGGGCCTTCAAAATATAACACAATAGTGCCTTCCATGTGAAGGAAAATCCACAAAATAGACTTCAGGCTAAACAAATTAGGCTAAAATTTAATCATGATTTTACCAACCAAAAGATAATAAAAGATCAATTTAAAATTGAAGCACAAAGACCCTAAGAATTTTAATTTATAAATAAAATTCTATTGAACCTATAATATAGAAACACAAGAAACATTGGAAGGGGTAAAACCATGATCATCTAAAAATGATGTACAACCAAAACAAACATGAATGATCTCCAAATTGGAAAATATCACTTGGTAGTGAGAGAGATTGGTTCCTATAGACAATAAGAAATATTAAATTTAGGGATCAGGAACATATAAAATCTTAAACCAAGTGACATAGATTAAATTTTTCAACATGATCAAATGATTGCATCATAAAAACAGTTTGAGGAAATCAATGTCTTGAAGAAATTGTCTCAGGTGAATTATTTCATAGGCCAAAGTGGCAATGACAAATAGCCTAAAGGGTCTTTTCAAAAAAGGCAAAAGGGAACTTTTAGAATGTTCTAAGGGCATTTCTCATTAGGGAAAGGTCTAGGACAAAATATTGAAGGAAAAAGGGCCATTCCAAAAAGGTCAAAGGGTATTTTCAAAAAACATGAAGGGTACTTTCAAGAAACTTGATGGGTAATTTCAAAAAGCCTGAAGGGTACTTTAAAAAAGCCTAAAGGGTTCTTTCAGAAGTCCCAAAGGGAACTTATCATTAGGGAAAGGGCCTTTTCATCATCAACCATATTTCTTTGTTTTCTCCCTCCCCCTTGATGTTTCCTCTTAGAAATAAGTGCCATTGGCATAAGTGGTCAACTTAGTCACCACATGTCCTTTCCCTAGTTCTCTTGAATCCATAAAAACATTATCTAAAAGATGGTTATCTATCTACCTTACCTAGCATTAATATCATGCATTCCATCATGTGTAAATGCCCATGATGATCATTGTAAATCTTTGACATATGGCTCTCCAAGCATATGTGCCACCCCCATTATTTATGAGGGCACCTCTTTCAAAAAATTTCCCATGATGGAAATATCTGATATTTGTAATAATGTATAAATATCCCTTTTCTCCTTTTGAGTCAAACACTTGACACTTTGTGATTTTGGAGAAATCATTTAGCAATTAGGAAGGAAATAAAGAGAGTTTACAAGATGAATAAGGTATTAACCATCATTATAGTCTTACAATCAGAAGCAAAAAGGGGTCATTAAAACATATACAAATATAGAGGCCTCCACATCCTCATATGGTAGTGGTAAGCATCCCTCAAAGCTAAGAACCCATAGTTCAAGTAGCAGAGGAGATCTTGCCTTTAAGAACATAATGGACAAATCCTATGCTTCAACCCTTGTTTAAGTGAAGGAGAAGGTGACATACCAAACTAGAAACTAGGGAACCCTGTAGAGACCAATATTTGGTAACTAATTTCATGGATAATATATTCAACCTAAAATTGGACAAAAACCCCAAGAATTTGAGAGAGGTCACTTAAGTCTGAATGTTTGACAAGTTAAGTAAGAAAGATTATAACACCTTTGGATGTAAATTATGGGAAAACATACTACTATAATACATGGTGCCTCAAATACACCTATGCCCTGAGATTATTACCCTCTACCTAGGAAGATATGATACTGACACTAGAATGGTCATTGGTAATACCCACTTAAGGTTAAAAATTAGTGTAGATGATATCAGAGAGATGCTCCAGCTTCCTTACGACCCCAAAGCCATTGTTTGTAGCATCAAAAACCTCCAACATATTTGGTATTGCTAGGTTAAGGATAAGGTGGGTTTCCTTAGGAATCTACTCAACCATGAGGTCACCGAGATGCCTCCTCTACCTATGCCCTAGTTGACCTTTCCCATGTAGCATCTGAAAGACAATCTGACTATGCTATCTTTCATCTTAGGTATGGATGGAGATGTCAACATCTTTGACTTTCAGCTAGGGGTGCTCTTCCTATTGACATCAAAAGAAAAGGGGCAGAAATTCATAATGGACTTTTCCAAAGCCATTGCCTTTAACATTATGAAAAAAATAGAAAATTTCTTAGTAATGAGTACTTTTGGATACTCATCCTTCCTCATACACCTGATCCTACATCGACATTCCCATTTTTTTCTAAGTATCTCTAGCTTAATACCTCTGATACTAAGAATTTTACCCATTTAGTGGCCACCATCATAGTATGGACTAATATCTTATCAAAGACTAAGGACTACATCTATGAGTTTTTAGAGTGGTTCATGGCTTCAGTTCATATGGATCTCAGCCAAATAATTGACACTTTCAGGATGGTGAACTATCAACAAGCTTGGTTCTCAATCAAAAAAGTCCCAGCTAAAGGATTCTAAAGAGCCCACTTCTCTCTCATATTAGTACATAGTTTCAAAGGAGAGCCCTTTTGGCTTCCATGCAAATTTATAGATAGAACCTTAGCCCTCGAGTTGGCTCACCAAATTGATGTGGTAGACCTTGTCTACAGGGATGGGAAGAAGAAAAAAGATGTATATGATGTCCCCTTCTCAAGGGGTAGCATCATAATGTAAAAAAATCATCAAGGGATCCTCCTCATGACCATGCTAGTGAAACTTGGCCTTGATTTAATAGACCATTGATGGGACTATGATCTAAAAGGATACATAGCTAAATTGAAGACCACTAACACTCCTAAGCATCAAACTCAGCCCTACTTGGAGCAAAGGAAGTCACCCATAAAAGACACCCCAAAAAATCATGTGGACTTAGTTTAGATGTCAAAAAACACCCTTAAGTCATGAGATTGTTTTCATGACAAGGTCTAGAAATATGACTTGACCTAAAATTTATCAAAGAGAATGAAGGGGCTGCTCATCCAATTAACTTGGAGTGTAGAGAAGAAAGTCACCTTCATCAAATATAAGTTAAAAACTGACAAGCCATCTAAGGGCTTATGTGATGATGATTAGGATGAGAAGTTTGAGAAGCTCTGGGATGAGTTTCACCTAGAAGAGGTTAGGTCTGAGCAAGAATCTACTCTAAAGGTCAAGATGGGGGGGATGAAGAAGAAGAAAAAGATAGTCCCATAGAGGAAGCATGGGAAATTCCCCCAAAAGAGGAAGTAGAATAACTAGAGGTAGTGGCCACCTAGATGCCTTCAACATGGATGAATCCTATGCCTTCAAATCCCTTAACCCCATAACAGTAGTAAGATCCCTCCAGTCACCTCACAACTAGGTCATTCCAAATCAAGTGCACTAAGGCACCCATTTTTAACCCTCTATTAACTTCCCCATAGAATAAGATCCACTTCATAGATCCCTTACTTTCCACCTTTACATCTTTTTCCACTACCCCATCCCCCTCTATAGCTTCATAATAGGTTGCAGCATCATCTATTGCCCAATGAAGCACTTTGGATCCCCTTGTAACTTCATCATCTACCTTGTTAGCCCCACTACAAGTTGTAGTACCTTCCACTACTCAACCTAGTACCACTTTGGCCCTACTCTCCTCCTCATCCAATCAACTTATCACTGGGCCCAACCCCTTCTCTTTTGATATACCTATTATCGGAGTTGTTGCCAGAATCCAGATAATGCGAATGCAATGGAGACATGATCACATGAGATGAAGCTAGTGCACATCAAATAGATGCTAAAGCAATTTGAAATTATATAAGAAGATAAATTACACAAGACAAATAGGAGAAAACCCAATATCTAATTAACATGAGATGGCCAAAGTGAAGAATACATATAGGAGAGCACGTAAGTAACTTTTCCACAAAAGGTGGTCAAGGTACCCCAAGAATATACTATAACTCCTCCATGAAAGGTGGTGACAAGGTGCTAAGAATAGATAAGTAACTCCCATACCCAGAATAGTCAGTCAAAAGAGTTACTTATGACATTCTTATGACACCTATGACACACATCTCCACATAAGCTAGCCTATCCCACGAATGTAGAAAAACTCCATGTATGCACAAATATATAATTTCCCTAATTAAATAATAGGGAAAAATAAGAACCTACACTAATACCCCCCCCCCCATAAGTGCAACTTAGGTGGGCAGTGTGGAAATATAAAATGGGTCCTGGCAACTAGGCCTGATGAGGTACCCATGTACAAATGCAATCTCCCATAAGATAGAGAAAAGGAGAAAACCCATAAGAAAAAACTCCTCCCCAAAAGAGAGACATAAAAGAAATGAAGAGGCTAGAAGGCCCCCCTAAAGATGATGCTACTACAGATGTAGACCGCACCCCAAGAAGAGATCATAGATGAATGAACTTGCTCTTGATGAAAGGATTGGTGAAGATGTCTACAACCTGTTCTAAAGACTGGCAAAATATCAAGTCAATGACTTGACTATGAATAAGCTCCCGAATGAAATGCATGTGAATCTCTGTGCTTGGTCTACTGGTGTTGAACTAGATTCCTACAAATCTAAATGGTACTCTAGTTATCACAATAAATGATGGTGGGCTACCTGATAAGAATGCCAAACTCAAAAAGAATCCCCTGAAGCTAAATAGCCTCAATAGTTGCATTAACAGCTCCCCTATACTCTACCTCTATGGATGATATAGCAATAGCACTCTGCTTCTTACTAGACCAACTGATAGGACCAAAACCTAGAGAGAAACTATAACCAGAAGTGGACTTGCGAGTTTATGAATCACCAGCCCAGTCTAAATTTGTATATCCAACCAAATCAACCTCTATGCCAAATCTATAATGAATCCTGTATCTGTGTGAACCCTGTATGTAATGCAAGATCCTCTTAGCTACTTTCCAATGCAGATCATGAGGTTTCTACATAAATCTGGAGACAAGTCCCACTATATATGATATGTCAGGCTTGGTGTTAGTCAAGTAGATGAGACTGCCAACAAGTTATCGATACCGAGTGGCATCAACCAATGGTGAAGAATAGTTAGCCTCAAGCTTGACTCCTAATAGAAAAGGAGTCATATATGGCTTGCAATCAGCCATGTGAAACTGAGATAATAAATCAAGAGCATACTTAGGTTGTCCAAAGAAATCCCTGAATCTGATTATGAGATCTCGATGCTAAAGAAGTAGTACAACAAACCTAAGTCTGTCATGTCAAATGTATCCTAGAGAGATGCCTTCACCACTGTAATAGCTGATGAAGAACTCCTGGTGATCAAAATATTATCAACATATAGAACCAAAATTAGGAGCAAATCATCCTACCATAAAAATTAGACATTAGGATCAGAATGGCACCTAGTGAAACCCGCTGTGAGAAGGGAGGAATCCATCTTGGTGTACCATGCTCGAGGGGCCTATTTAAGGCCATAGATAGATTTCTTAAGTCTAAATACTAAGGAAGAATCATGAACAAATCTTGGTGGCTGCTCCATGTAGATCTCCTCCTCTAAGTCTTCATGAAGAAAGGCACTTTTCACATCCATTTGGTGCACATCCCAACCATGTGCTGCAGCAATAGCCAAGGGGAGTTGGATAGAAGTCATCTTTGCAACAGGTGAAAAGGTCTCTGAGTAGTCAATGCCTGCCACCTATGAGAAACCCTTGGTGACCAATCATGCCTTGTACTTATCAATCGACCCATCTACTGCAAACTTGGTCTGATATATCCACCTACATCAAACCATATTTCTTCCCTTAGGAAGTGAATTCAAATTCCAAGTGTGATTTTTGATTAAGGAAGAATATTCTTCCTCCATAACACTATCCCACTCAGGTACCCCCGATGCCTCTCAAAAAGTCTATGGATCTGAAACTAAAGCAAAGAAGGCATGTGGATCTCTCTAAAAATCCCTTAGTTCATCTGTCATCTGTAAGATCTCCTACCCAAGTGCCAACACTCTCAAGTGTCTGTTTGGCCCAAAGTGGCCCGAAAGTGGGTGAGTCAGGTGCTAACTCCTCATCCTCTGACTAACTAGAGGTGGATGACTCTACATCACTATCCTCACTATCTAAACTTGAAGAAGAAGATGTCTTCGGCTCAAGAACCTATTGTGGCTGATCTGAATCTGATGAGGAATCACCATGAAGAAGTAGATTTGATGAGGGAGAAGAAGTGTCAAGTGTTGAGTCTTTAGGACTCTCTTGAAAGAGGACACTTCTCTCAATGAACAACTCATGAGTGGTCGGATATAGAAGGTGATACCCCTTAATACCATCCAGATATCATATAAAGATGCAAGGCTTGGACTGACATTCCATAGCTTTACGTTTCTTCTTCATTATATGGGCCATGGCTAGGGATCTAAAAACCCTAAGGTGCTCAACATCAGGTTTCCTTTTATGCCAAGCTTCAAAGGGTGTTATCCCTTTCAAAGCTTTATGAGGAACCCTGTTTTGAATGTAGCAAGCACAATTGATGGCTTTAGCCTAGTACTATGGTGCTAAGGATTTGGAGTGAATCATATAGCTACCCATCTCTTTCAAGAACCTCTTTTTGCATTCTACAACCCCATTCTGTGAAGGACTGTAAGTGATTTTGTGCTACAAATCAATCCCCTCTATGGTGTAAGATTGCTCAAACTTGTTGCTGACATACTTCCCTCCATTATCAATTCAAAGAACCTTGATGGATTTCTCACTCTATTTCTCAAAAATAGCCTTGAAGTCTAGAAAATTTTCAAGCACTTTAGACTTTGTTTGAGGAAATATATCCAAGTGTACCTAGAGAAATCATCAATGAAAGTGAGGATGTACTTGGCCCTTATGAAAGATGGTTTGGGAAAGGGTCTCGATACATCACTGTGGACTAACTCCAAAGGTTGTGAAGCCCTCCAAGCTTTGCCTTTGTCAAATTTTGCTTCGAGATGCTTCTTAAGGGAGCACCCCTCACAAAGTCCTTTTGAGAATTGGACACGAGGAAAGCTAATGACCATGTCATGTTTGCAAAGTTGCTCAAGGTAGTAGTAGTTAAGGTGGCCAAATCACTCATGCCATAATTTGCTAACTCCATCTGAATGAGTTAGCAATGCTGTTGGAGAAAAATTAGGTGCAAAATGTGAGAAGGTGTATAACCTTGCTTGGTGATCTGCCCTATCCACTGCCACTATAGTATCACTATGCAATTCCCTGATAGCCACTGAATCTAGAAAAAACTCCACTCTCATGCTCTGACCAATGTGAGTGATTTGGTACACTGATAGGAGATTGGCTGAAAGAAAAGGAACACTTAGAACATTATTGAATGTTCCTCCTTCCATTTCAACTAACCCTCTCCCTACAACAGAAATTGATGTGTCATCACCCAAACTAATTGAAGTCATGCTACAAGGCTCGAAAGATGAAAACTCAACTAGTGAAGATCCCATGTGGTGAGAAGCACCCAAATCAATGACCTATGATGTTGTAGTAGCTACAAGGACCTTGCCCTTTTCTTTATCCTTACCCTTGCCTTTTGCCTTAGTAGAATCTTGGGTAGATGAATTCTGCTTGATGGACTCAAGAACACCTATGTTTTGCTTTTTTAGAAGATGAGTTAGGTGATCTATTTGTTTTTTCATGCATTTGTGTTCATAATGCCCTATCTTTTTACAATAGGCACACTAAACCTTCTCCTTCTTAGGTTTAGCATTGGAAGAGGAAGATTCAGTGTTGTTTTTGGCAAGATTGTTGTTTTCTTTCTTCTTCTCCTGGTCCTTGTTCTTTTTCTTCTTCTCCTTTGTTGAAGTCTTATCCTTACCATTTCTAGCTATCAAAGCTTGGGGTTGAGTAGACTTCATTGTGCCCATTTGAATTATCTTATCTTATTCCCTAGTCAAGTTGGCAATGAATGAATCCAAAGAAGGCATTTTCCATGTAGTGCTAAGGGCACTTTTTATGGCATGGAAAGTGGAGACAAAGACTGAATAGCTTGGACCTAACTTTGTGAGAATAGAAAGGATGAGTTGATCATCTTTATTCTCTATCTTGCATTCTTTCAATTGCAATCTAAGGGCCTTAAACTTAGTGAATAATTCCTATAGGGTGTCAAAGTTGCTAGGACTTAGACTTATGAGTTCATTTTCGAGCTCATGACCTCTCATCTCATTAAGCTTCCCAAATAAGGTTTCTAGGGTGTCCCATATGTCTTTGGGAGTCTTGGAGGTTTCTAAATGGAAGAGAATTTTTGGAGACATAGACAAGCTCAGTAATCCATAGGCTTCATCACTACGGTTGTACCACTTGACCTTTTTAGCATCAATGCCAGGTTCTACTTCAGTACCCATGGTGATCCTATACAACCCTTTGCTTCTAAGAATGATTGACATTTTAACCTTCCATTCATGATATTTGAAGGGTTTTAGGGGTTTAAGTTGAAAATAAACTATTTTAAGCTGAATTTAGGTGAAGTGTTGATTGCAAGTTGTGAAATTATGCAGATTGGAGAATGAAAGCAAAAATTGCAAGTGCTGAAAAGAAATCACACCCAAAAAAATGTTGAGTCCCTCCCAAATATACAATTTCATGCTCAAAATATGTGGGTCTCAGCCGAGAATGCGTCTTAGAGCAATTAGTGCAAGACTTTAAACAAACAGGACGTCGGACTCAACCGAAAATGCATCCTGGGAGACTCAAATTTTAGGCACTTTATAAACTTGTCTTTTTTTAACAAATAACAAGCCTACACTATGGATAATTGAAATACAAACACTTTTTCAAAAAATGGCACCCAAATCTGAGCTACCATTTGCAAGATATTAAAGATTCAATTTCCCATAAACTAGTGTTTTTGCAAAAAATATCACTAAAACATTAAAAAAATGCCTATTTTGAGAGAGAAAGTGGCCTTCCAACCACTTGTTGGACTCAGCACAGAGTGAAAAATCCAAAGGAGGTCTTTGTGAGGGGGAATTGGACTCCTGCCAACTCGGGCCTCACCCTTCGTCTTCAAGAGGTGAAGATACAAGTTTAAATTAAAACCCCCAAATTATCAAATTGTCTAAATTACTTAATATTTAGTCAAATTGACTGATTTTTTTTTTGACAAGTCAATTTTAAATAAAAAATTAAATTAAAAGATAGAATGAAATGGATGTCCAAGTATTTAAGGGCCCACATGGGACACCAAACAAGGAGAGGGGTGCCATTTTAAAAAAAAACACCAGTACTGACAGTTTTCTCTCACCAAAATAAGTGCAAAAATATGGAAGGTAGAGGCAAATCCGTAGAGGGAAAGAAGGTCATAAAAATCTATAGTCAAGAAGGCTGTTGAAATTTTCAATTAAGAAGGCTGTTGCAATATGTAGTCAAGAAGGCCGTTGCTGTAAAGCTGGCTGTTAAACGTGCCGCTGCAAAGAAGGTTGCCGAAAGGCCTGCAAAGACGCTTACCACTACAAAACTAGAACTTGCTATGAAGAAACCAGCAACTGAAGTTGTTGCTGCGCCTGTAAAGACTGAAGAGAAGACAACCAAGACACCCAAAGCCAAGGCTCCCAAGGAAAAGATAAAAGAAACACAAGAAATGATATTGAAAGTTCTTTTTCTTTTATTTTATTTTAGATCAGATCTAGAAATTAAAAAACATAAAGAGAACTCCATTCCTCATGATTTCAAAATAAACTAATAGCATAACTAGACACATGATTACCAGGGTAGCTCTGATACCATATCAGAGTTGTTGCCAGAATCTAGATAATGCAAATGCAATGGAGACGTGATCACAGAAGATGAAGCTAGTGTGCATCACATAGATGCTAAAGCAATTTGAAATTATACAAGAAGATAAATTGCACAAGACAAATAGGAGAAAACCCAATATCTGATAAACATGAGATGGCCAAAGTGAAGAATACATATAGGAGAGCACGTAAGTAACTCCTCCACAAAAGGCGGTCAAGGCACCCCAAGAATAGACTATAACTCCTCCATGAAAGGTGGTGACAAGGTGCTAAGAATAGAGAAGTAACTCCCATACCTAAAATAGCTGGTCAAAGGAGTTACTTATGACATTCTTATGACACCTATGACACATCTATGACACACATCTCCACATAAGCTAGCCTATCCCACGAATGTAGGAAAACTCCATGTTTGCACAAATATATAATTTCCCTAATTAAATAATAGGGAAAAATAAAAACCTACACTAATACCTATCTCCTCCCATATCCCTTTTCTCACTCCCTTAAATTCATCTTCTACCTCATCCCTCCTAGTGATGTAATCCTCATTCACCCCACCCCATGGACTCCCATATTTCTCCCCTTCAACCCTTTACATTCATTCACTCACCTCCACAAGGATAGGGCCTGTTGCTTCACATCAGTAATTAGCTATCCCATTCATACTTCTATAAGGAACCCCCTTTATGGGAGAGATCATTTAAGCACTAGACTAGTTCCAATCGTATGTGGATGTAACAAGGGTATCCCAAAAGGATCAAGTGCAAAAATAAGGGGAAAATAAGCCAAGGACTACACCAAGGATCACATGTGGTCATTTTATGACCTAATGCATCAATCTCTTATGGTCACTCACTTGACTCCCCAAGCAGTGAATCCCCTTGAACATATATAATTAGGGGACTATGCTATCAAAGACATGAGCCTTAACCTCAATCAAGCTTGACCCACTAACAGAGTCAAACTTATGGAGAAGAGATGAAAAAGTCCATGATAATAAACTATGTTAAGGTGGCCCGTTAGCTAGAGAAGACTAAGTTGGAGCTCTCAAGAGTAAAATCTATGATCAACCACCTCAATATTGAGGCTAAGGCTAAATATATTTACCTCAATAAATCATGGCTAGAGCTATAGGGTATTATCTTAAATGAAAGCTTCTAATCAAAAGCAAATTTATGTAGAGCCACGAAGACCAAGTTATAAAGTAGGATATGGAGCTTGATGAGATCTACCAAAATCTTCATGACACAAATTTATCATATCAAATATTGTAGAACCAAACATAGTAAGGCTCCTCAATCAAGAACCAAGACATTGAAAATTTGAAAAATGACCTTGCATCTTACCCCTAAGCCACTAATATCCTTCCCATAATCCAATAGCTACATAGATCCTATTGGGAATGGATCAAAGCCATTATGGTAAACCTAAAGATATCACTAACCTTCATCATAGATGCATAAAATCTATCCTATTATGTGAGCACATTGGTTGATCAGATGATTAATTTTATGTCCCTAAAGG
This sequence comes from Torreya grandis, assembly GCA_037957365.1. NCBI lineage: Eukaryota > Viridiplantae > Streptophyta > Pinopsida > Cupressales > Taxaceae > Torreya > Torreya grandis. Next base: position 1,420,468 of record JARHVA010004578.1, on the reverse strand, counting down.
TCCCAAAGTTGTAGAGCCTTATTCAAAATCTCTACAACACTTCTCCTGAAGCATTAATGGAAGAAGGGGTGACTAACCAGAGGTAGGTAGCAACAAAGGTGAATGAGTTTTTAAGCTGTAGCCAGGTAAAAAATAAGTGGAATGCATTTTTTAATTCCTTGGATCAAGCAACCTGAGAAAGGTAGGTATATATAAAATAATTGGTCCAGTTGGGACTCCCCTCCCTTTTCTTGATCAATAACAGTGTCCTCCTTGAGGATCAGATCAAATCATTGCTTGAGTAAAAGTATGATGACTAGACCATCTTTGAGGCTCTTGGTCAAACACTCGATGCTTATGAGGTGGAAACAATATTATACCCACTCATCAAGTTGAAGTTCTAGACACTAGTGATGGTTGAGGGCTTAGGAAACATCTCTTTCATGGAGATGATAGATTTAGATAAAGCCTTTGAGACTCTCAAAAAAAATACCTATCTAAAAGAGGAGTGGGCACCCTTATAGGTATCCCTTCAAAAGTTGTAAATTTTTTCACCGTCCTCTATTTTGTAGTTTTATTTTATCTAGACTGAGCACCAAAGTTTTAGGTTTTCCTACCCATAGGTGGATGCCCTTATGAGTCTCTAGGAACTAAGGATTTGAAATACACATTTTTTCATTTTTAAAGTAGTTCATTTCTTTCCTTGGGCTCACTCAACATCGACACAGTTCCTTGGCACCTTCTAGAGGATCCCCTTTTGGTGATTCTTCTTCAGGCTTCCTTTCATAATTTTGACAAGGCCCTAGCCTTTGTCTACCTTTGACACATGGAATTTCCATTATCAACCTCACCAAAGAAGTCCCTAACTACTTCGAAGATGCACCCATGTGACACATGTTATCTTTATGCTTGCCCAAGAGCTATGTTGGTTTGTTAGTATTTAAAAAAGTGCCATTGGATGATAGTGTGGGTCCCCTTTTCAAACAAAACTTTTGAAACACTTTAGGTTTGTACTAAGGTGTAATCCTTTGATTTTTAGAGGCCAAAACCATTGAGCATAGTATAAGTGGGAAATATCCACAAGTAGACATGTGGCACCACCTCGCTTCTCCCAAGCATAGTGGTATTCATAGAACAATTTAGTTGATTTGAAGGATAATTGTAATCATCATGGTCATAGAGAGGGAATCATTTTATAAGGGGTAGCTGGTGATCATTTTATTTCTTCACATTCTTATTTTATGGATAGCCATTATAAGAGACTAGGATAGTAGCATTTAGCATTTTTCTATTCTATAACCTTAGTAATCATAATTTCATCCCTCATCTTTAAAGCTTTCCATAATAAACTATTCACTGAGAGTGAGAGTTTTAGGCATCACTATTATTTACTAGGAAATTCCTTCATGGGCAACTTGAAGTATCTCCTAGGAGATACCTTGAAGAAATTACAAACCTCAATAAATTTGGGCAAGTTCATACTTGAGGTATCCAATAGGAGATCCCTTTGAGGGCCTTCTAATACCTTCATGAGTAATTTGAAGGTATTTCCTAAGAGATACTTTGAAGATATTAAAAGGACCATCAAGGGAAAAATTGTTAAATTGGATTGAGGTGGAAAGAACATGTGCATAGGAGGACCTAAAATGCATGCTCTCATAAGTATTAAAAGGCCATTCAAGTTATCAAGTTATCAACCAGTACTGCTTTCAAGGTGAAAGGAAGTTTTACTGGGAGATACATTCAATGTCCCTTTGAATTTATGACAACACCCTTTGATGTGTCCACTAGGAGATTCTTTCAAGGGCCTTGAAGTACACTTGTAATACCATCATGGTTAAATTGAAGGTATCTCTTATGAGAAGTCTTGTAAGAAAAATTCACTCTTGTGAATGATTGAAAGGTATCTCCTAGGAGATACCTTGATTGTACCTATTGATGGGAATTTTGACAAATATTAGAAATATACTTCCCCTCATCTTTCTCCTTTGAAACAAATGTTTGTGGATTCCTTTGTCCATCAAATTATATTCGTTAGTGCACATAATCTATTTTCAATTCGGTCATACCTTATTATTTAAAGTATGATTTAATGTATATATTATGAAAATTAAATATATATTTTGTATTCTAGTTTAGAATTAACATTTTTTGATATAAATTTAATCACTGCTCAAACAAAAAAGAATCATAAACCGTTGCAATATGCAACTTGTATTTTACAAACTACCAATATCTAAATCATTTCAATTGCTTTGCAGAATGTCTTCAAGTGAAAAAATAATTACCACACTTCAAAGGATAGAAGACGGCCTCATTTGAAGAGAATTTGGATAAAATGTAGAAGGCCTCACTCCAAGAGAATTTGGATAGAGTACCATATAAAATACTATAAATAAAATTAAATCCACACAAACATCTTCCATTTTATGGCGGTGATAAAATTCCTCTTGTTGATTGGTATTTTGAATTTTTTAGTCCACCAAACATGGATCCAGATATATACTTGTTTAGAACTACATTGGTAAAAGAATCTTCTCTGATTGGAATAGTCCTAGCCTGTGATAAGATGAACTTGAATATGCCCTTAAATTTCAACTAGAAGTATGGAATGGAGAAGAGGGAATTTTATGTTGAGCTATAACTAATTTCAATAAATATACACCCAATAAAATAGAGTTGACAAAAATTATTTTTTCTCCTTCTTGTAAACATTTGGGTTTCATTTTAATAGCTATGACAACCTCCAAATGTCTAGGTTGATAGACAAAGACAATTTGGTTATTATAATACAAAACATGTTGAAAGAAAAACATGAACAAGGGGCAAAAACTTATTCTACTTGCCACCATGCAAACATGCATTTAAGATACCCTATACACATGAGAGAAAAAATATTAAATAAAATAAGACAAGCAAGGGAAACATATTTGTATGCATATTTGAAAGAAGCCATACAAGTACTCATACTAGTTGACAAAAATAAGGTCGAACAAAAATTTGGAACATTTTTGTTGACATAAATATCTGATAAGACACAATGAATTCTTTACATGGTATATTTACTCTAACAATTACACTTTGAACATTCTTGTAGGGCTCTATGAATTGGGGGATGCAAATATCAAAATAAGAAATCTCAATGAAAGAAGGGTGAATGATATAATTCATTCATTTTTACAACATAATCAGGTTCTAATGAAGGATGCTTTGTTAATTCCCTTTAATCCAAACAACCCTAACTATTTTATTGAATCAAAGGAATTCCTAAAATATATGATGGAGAAAAAAACTATAAGATTTAAAATTGCAGATGGCCAAAACACAATTACATCACAATAGAGAATTCTTTTTGAGTAGGAATATAATTCACAATCATTGAGAAATAAATGTTGTGTTAGAAGGGCAAGATTTTTGAGAACTTGTACCCCATTTCATATTATGCACAAAATCTGTAATCAATATAATGAAGCCAAAAAATTAATTTATAAGGCTTCATTTGTGGAAAGATTTCAATCTACACGTGACCTTATAAAACTGAAAGGTTGGAATAATCTTGAAATAGGAAAGAAAAAATGGAAGAAATACATGAACAAGATAAACACTTATTCACATAAATGAACTATTCATCACAACAACTATAAGAGAGAAAATGCCTTATTTTCATGGAATAACCCATTTGGGATTATTTTGATAAGGCATTTGATTTGTTTGAAAGTGGTACTTTACCTAGTTTAAATAACCAAGATTTAAATCTGATTGGTATAATAGTAATTAGCAATATTCAAGGGCTTTTAGGAAAACAAAAAGTAGAACTAGCATATCTATTAGAAAAAGGGTCTATTTCCTTCTTGGAAAACCCTAGGTATAACAACATGGATAATTAGTGCAAAAAGGTGAAGTTGGAAAGTAAGATATTTTCAAAAATTATAGATTATTTTAGCAATCATGATACAACACTACCACTAGACCAAACAGTCACACCTAAAGAGGTAATGGAGAATTATAAATTTCTTGCGAAAAGGTTTGATGATTTGTGTGTCCTAAATAAAGGTATTTCGAAAAACAAAAAAGGCTAGGAAGCATTATCTCAAGATTCATTAATCATATTGAAAATATATCTACATAATGATGGAGGCCAGCTTCTCAGGATATATATAGAAAGATTTAGCTACCATTATGGTCCCCCTTGTCTTTGGCCATCTATTTTAGAATATTTTAGTGAAATATTCATTCTTAGTCTGAACACTAACTTGATAATTATTGATCTTTTGAATCAAATTGAAGTTTTTAAGGAAGAACATCTTTGCCTATTTCTTCAAGCATTGATTGAAAAAGTTATTATTGGGTCCTTTAATGTATTCATCATACAAAAACTAGAACATTATCGTACCATTCAGACATCTCTCAAGAATCTACCTGTTGGTGATTTATATTACACTCAAGATACAGGTGTCATACTATGGGGTCTAGATAGTTATGGATTTGATTGGACACATATTATAGGTATCAATTTTTGTTAGAATCCATCTCATTTTCAATTGCAAGGTTTATGTCTCCATTCACAATAAAGTTGTTTAGAGGACAATTTTAACATCACAAAGATGTACCAACATTTCAAATGATTGGTTCACACAAAACATCAAGGCCATTCAAAAATTAACTAGATACCATCTTTTGAGAGACACTTATCTCTACTTTCAATGATCCAGATGCATGTGACATGCCAGGGGTATATATAGGAGTTAGATTGGTGTGTGTTTATACAAAATTGAAAATAAACTTACCTTGCATTATAGAAACTGAAGAATAAACAATTTTTAATGTTCAATTTCAAATTTTTTTGACAAATTTAGAGTAATCAATACAATAAAAACTACTTCGATCAGTACCAGGTGCATAACATTTATTTATTTATTTTATAATCATGCTTCATTTTCCAAATATAATATCTTAACCATCTTTCAGTGTGTACACTTTATTTTTCAAACCTAACAACTTAGCAATATTTTGGTGTGTAGCACCAATGGCATTGTATCCAAGTGAAGAAACAATAATAATGGAAAATCATATCAATGAACATGACACATCTTAAGTTGAAGAAGGTAACATAAGTTCACACATATTTTTTCAATTATATAAATTTTTTTTTTATCAATGATTCATAATACTGATAGAATATTTATTCATTTGTTTATCTCTAAACTAAAATAATTCACAATGTAGATCTAGCACTTTGTGTCTACAACACAACAACCCATGACATAGGTTGGTGCCTCCACAAAAATAACATAAGGTAAAACTTTAAAATAAGACACATTTTTAAAATACAAATATCAAATTATTTGATAACAATAATTGTTAGTTACTACATTATATAATACCTTGCACGGAATAAAGAACCAAAGTTTCAACAAAAGAGTGCACCCATACAAGCTACAAAAATGAAAAAAGAGAGGTGAAAACCCCTTTCAATAAATGTGTAATTATACAATATAATACAAGTCTAGAATATATTAATTATCTTTATTTATTTAAACACATTACAATTGAATTTTTCTTCATGGATAGGAGATTGTAGAAGATAATAAAATATAGTCTTGCATTAGCTTTGGATTTGGAAGTGTGGTTCATTTTATTGTTGTGTAGACTGAATGTGGTTGTATTTACCCATTAAAATGTTGTTTACAAGTTTAATTTACCCATTCTAATGTCGTTTTCATGTTTAATTTACCTAGTTTAAAATAACATAATATGTGTTATACTATGTCTTCAATATAATAGAATTTGATGCAGAGTATCCATGTGTTATTTATCAATAAAAAATGATAAAGTATATTGTGCTAGAAACAATTATGTTGCTATTGATTCAAATAGTTTTTTTGATGTGTCTTATTGGAAGCATATGAAGGGGGTTTAACTATTAAGGTGTATTATATTCATTTGAATTTAGTGATAGTGAACTACAACTTAGAAGAGTAAATCTTTTTTTTTTTTTTTTTTTTGTGATTGGCTATGTAAACATGTAAATATATATTGCTATGTATAAGAACACCTGATACTTTCATTACTGTAAGAATATATATGTTGGTTTATCAATGTTAAATTCTTATCAGTGTCTATGAGAAATGAGTTAAGGCAAAATTGGACTGATTCAGATTATGATATATTCATGGTCAAGTTATAAGGATTCAATATGAAATTTTATATGCATATGTGTGTTACAAAACTAGCAATAGAAATAGTACATCTATGTATATTGAGTATTATAGTTACAATGTGCCTGAGCATGTACTTATTTTTATATGTGTTTATATGAATCTTTACAATATTTAAAGAAATGTAAAATAAAAGAATCAAATGAAATGTATTATGTTTTTATGTTACAATAAGAAATGCAAATCAAAATCGCATCAATGACCAATCTAGTAACAAGTAAAACATTTTATTAGAAAATGTTTATGTTATATCTTATATAATATAATATTGTTAATAAATGATTCATTTCCTTTTTAACAAATTGTAGGCATTTCAAAGGAGGAGCTAAAACTGAATTTTAAAAAACTACTGATTTTAGGGTTGGATGACTTATTATTTGTTGTGCACAAAACAAAATATATGCAAATTCATGATATGGGAAAAAAATAAGATTATAAAATTGAAAAAATGTCATACTACATTTGAGATCAGTCCAATGAAATTTTAAAGGTAGCACTGTAGTCTTTTTCTCACGTTGGCATTTGGTCAATGATAGAGGATAATCATTTGAGGATACTCATTCAAGCCATGGGTTACACAAGTTCAAATTTCATGTTTGTTTGGGGGAAAAATATTCTAAGTCGTTCAATAGAAACATAAAAAAATTGGATGAAGTTATTTTTAAAGGGACCTTCAGAGAGAATTTTTCAATTGCCAACACGTTGTTCATTGATTGTAATTCTTAGAATTGTGTTACAAATAAAAAATAAAAAATGAGTTATGTTACGTCAATTAGATATACTAGAAATGGAAGTCAAAACTATGAAAATGATTGGAGAAAAAAAATGATATCAATCATCACATTCTTGGGAAAAAGCAAAAAATCCATTCTAGCAGCTGTGAACCAATGTTTAGAAAGATGTAACTTCACCTGATTCTTTCAAGTTTATTTATTGATTATAAACTATAATTCTAGTAATAAACATTATCATAATTTTCATACAAATCAATTCTAAATTATTTAAAAAATAGTTCAATTAATTTCAAAATAATCGATTCTAATTTAGAATTAATTTTCTCTAGTTATTAGCGCAATTTGATTTATGGTTGGAGATTCCTTGAAATTATTGAATTAGTATATTGACACTTCCTCATTCAAAAGATCTTCCCAATGAACAATAAGCAATTGTCAAGATATTTTATTATGCAGATGAACTAGATTGCTTAATATGTTTTAATCCATAATTTGGCTAGTCAAATAGTACCATGTGTCTCAACAATGGAGGCTAATTCAAAGGATCAACGATCAATATGAAGGCTCAGAAGGATGCCATGAGTTCAAAATAGTCCAATCTATTCAAAATGATCTGCTCCCAAATAGTTTGAAATAATTCAATTTATTTAGAATATAAAAAACATATTTATAGAGAAAATATTCTCCACTCCACTTTAGTGGGTATAATTTCAAATTCTTTAAAATTTCCCAATTTAATTGAAATGATCTATGCTCAAATGGTTTGAAACAGTCTAATTTATTTGGAATAAACAAAATTTATTTTTGGAGAAAATCTTCTTCTAAATCACTCCATTTTATAGGTATAGGTCTAAATTATTCAAAATGGCCCTATTTACTCAAAATGATCTATGCCCAAATTCTTTGAAAGAGTAAAGTTTATTTTGAATATAAAAAAATTATTTTTGGAAGAAATTCTCTTCATTCCACTGTAGTGGGTATAAGTCCATTTTATTTAAAATAACCTAATTGAGTTGAAAGATCTATTTCCAAATGGTTTTAAACACTCCAATTTATTTATAATGTATAATTTTTTTTGGAGAATATTTTATCCACTCCACTTTATGGGTTATAAGTCCAAATTATTCAGAATATTCTAATTCATTCAAAGTGATCTATGGCCCAAATGGTTTGAAACAATCCATTTTATTTAGAACATAAGAAAATTATTTTGGAGAAATTTTTTTCCACTCCACTTTAGTGGGTATAAGTCCAAATTATATGAAATAGTCCATTAAAAGTCATAAATAATGTCTATTATTGTTTTGAGGGTCACTTAATATGTTTCACCTTAGTCATATGTGTCACTTGCCTTGATATCCCATTGGGCCATCTTTTTTATCACTATAGGTAAATTATATGGTTTCTAACCAAAATTCATGTGTGTCAAGGAGATATATAATGTACCATATGTCATAATATGTCAAGAAACAATTTTTTAATTAATATAATGTAGGTTCAACATGGAAAGAAAGAGATCACAACAAAATAGGTAGTTAAAGGCAGTTGTATGGACAAAGACAATCCATCTGGCACATGTGATGCTTAAGGGGGGTCCATTCATATTCACAAAAGTTAGTTTCAAGCTTAAGAATCTTCAACAGGTCCAAAATTGACCCTCTCTCTCATTACTCTCTTGATCAGGTTAAGCAAGTCAACCAACTTTCTGTTGGTATGGACAAGAGGATGAGATTTCATTTGAGTACACTTGGGGATTGAAATTAAACTCTATGAGATATAATTCCAAGGTCATGGTATTCAGATTGGTGATCCATACTTCATAAAAAAACACTAAGACTTTTAGTGCCTCCAAACTACTTGTAAATCACTAATAGTTCAGTTTCTTCATTTGATTTTTGTTGTCTATGTGAATAAAATGGTGTGCATATTATTTCAAAGCATCATCCATCATTCCATGTGGATTTAAATTTGATTTGCATGTGTGAATGTGAAAGGATTAGTAGATCACCTTAATTGTGCTAGAAGAGACCACCATTGAAGTCTACAGTTAGTGTTTTCTTCAAGTGGTAGTGTTTGTCTTCTGTAAGAAACTTCAAGATAAGGGCAATATGCCTATGTCTCTCATCCCAAGCCATGGAAGCTATTTTCTCCATGGAATATCTAAATTGAAGGGCTTGGAAGTTCATTGAGATAGGATTATAATATAGTGAGTAAGGACTAATCATAATCTCAATATACAAAGTCACCTACAACCACATGTAGGCATGTATGGCCAACTATAAGGCTACTAAAAACCCAAAAAATAGGTTATGTACATTTCCAAGACTTGAATGAAAGTTCTCAAGTTTATTCAGGGTTCATAGTGTATACCTTGAAGTTAATTCAAAACTTGCAGTCAACCAAAATTGAGAAAAATTACAAATGAGCTAACTTACCTTAACTTCTTTGAATTAGGTTTTGTTCATATAATGAGTTATCTTTTAGTGAGTGTCTATGTGGTTTTTATAAGTCTAATGCCTCCATTCTTAAAATATAGATGTAGAGGTAGAAATTTATAATAAGAAGAGATTTTTGGGTTAAAGTAAATTGATGGTTGAAGGACTCCCAAGTCAAAAAAGTATTCACTATAGACACTCAATGAAAACTTCAGTGATTTGAAGCCAAATGAAAATAGAACTTGCAAATAACTAGTGCATTGATAGTATAGAGAATGATGCATGATTCCAAGGCATAGGATGAGTTCATTGAGTTTTGAGATATATCTAATGGATTCAAAGGAACCAAATGTGTGAAAAATAATGATCAGACATGAATAGTCACCTATAGGAACTTCTTGATAACACCTACAGTCTAGTTCATACACAGACTAGCCTAAGTCCATAAGAGAAGGCAAACTTGGCTAGTGATCAGAAACATGAAGTGAATGAATATGTATAAACCACTTACATAATGGTGATGGAACATTCCATGTGTATTTTAGATAAACATCATCATCTATAGGATCCCTTTGAATTCTTCCAAGTTACCACTTATAGGTGACACAGTCAACATAGTCTACAAACTAGGTTTCATAAATGGATAATGTAGGCTTGAGAAGGTAAGCAAAGGTTTAGGATGGTATGATCATGTTGATACCAATATTATAGTGGTAATATAAAATTCATATGTAATCTCAAGAAATAATAACACCAACCTATAGTCATAATTCTAAAGTTTCTCAAACTCTATATAACCCTACACAGTCACAACTCTAAAAGCTAGTGTGGAGATTTTGAGGTGTTGAAGGATATATGAGTGTGATCAAGAATTGAATATTTGTATGAATGTTATTTATGAAATAATAAATATCTCCATAGTCTCATTTAATTATGATGAATATGATAGATACCCTCTATTTTATCTCAGATAGAGGGCAATCCATGAGCAAGATAACCTTCAAGGTTGGTATGTGAAGAGTGAAATGAATGAAGGGGAGAGTTTTGAGTGACTATGGGATGTTGTATAAGATTGTAATAAGTGTTAATAGAGATATCAAAGGCCCTATATTCATTATAAACCTTCAAAATGTTTAAACACATAATCAAACATAATTAGGCCTATTAGCCTAAACACTCATGGTACCTAACTAAATTTAGGTGATTACATTACCTTCCTAATCAGTTTGAGAAGAATTATAGGAGATTGAAAGACTATTTATAAAAATTGGTTGGCAAAGAACATCATTTAATTTTATATTTTGTCCTAACCTTCACTTACGAGTAATTATAATGCATTGAAGGAGCTCAAGAACCAATTTAATTCACTCATATCTATATAGAGGGTGTGCATGAGGCCTCAAGAAGCTAGGAATAGTTGAAAGGGATCTTATACCCCAACTTTGTGGAATTGGATCAAACATTAGACATGTAATTTTTTCGAACCATTTTTAATAGTCTCAAAGATCATAAACCCTCCTAAAACACTTGCTTGAACCTGATGGATAAAAAATGAATGGAGATGCATCCAAGAGGGGTCAAATGGACATGAAAGTGTTTTGGACATGTCTAGTAAGATAATAAACCAAACAACCAGTTAGTTATACAATATGAAATCTATAGAACAAGATATTATAGGTCTAAAGAGGATTATCCAACAACATCAAGTAAGGCATTTCCAAAGAAAATACCAACCGAATCAGCTTACCCTAACTACCAAGGTAGTAGGCCTCCTTTCCAAGGTCATCCTTAAGGTCAAGGATAACTAGTCCAATCTAAGTCATATGGTGGTTAGAATCCCAATGCTCCTTCTACCTCAAAGGCACTAGTGCCTACTCAAAAAAACCTCGCTCAAGAGCACAACAGTCAACCTTTATTGGATCAACCTTATGATCTATCTCCCTATGTCAATGAGTTATTCAATCAAGCCTTTATCAAAAGTTTAGGAACTATGTCAACTATGACTCAAGATGAAGTACTAAATAGAGGAGTGACTAATGGGAAGGGTGATCAACTGGGGTCTATATTGGTCTATTGGTAGTAAGATGAATCATGTGTAGTAAATTATAGAGGGTAGTTTATTGATGGAAATTCTATATCTATAAATAAAAGGAGCAAGATGAAGGTAGTTGAATAAGTTCAAGGGGACGCTAGTGGTTAACCAATGAATGTTAAAATAATTAAAATAGATATTATATCTAATGTCATTACAAATACATAAGTAATTCAAAGATATTAGAATGTTAGAAGTGCTTTCATACCTAAAAATTCTCAAGGTGTAGGAAACATGATTCGTACTAGTAGACAAGAAAAATTTAGTGGTCCTTTCACTAACATTGTAGAGTAAATGAAGAGGTCTCATGTGAATGTGTCAATGTAGGATGCATTGGTAATACCTGGACAAACATACTTGATTCAAGAGGATCCATCCAATTTTAGTCTGTGATCCATTTACCTTATCAAATAATGATCTTAAATGATTTGATAAATAATGTTCTTTAAAAATGGATTTTTAATATTTTTTGATTTCTCATAAATTAAAAAATAACTATTTGTAACTAAATGTATTTTTGCTTATAAATAGGAAAAATTGAACAAAATCAATAGATAACAATAACACAAGTTTGTTTACTAGGTTTGATAATTGTCTACATCCCCAGGTCCGCTCTAGTGTTATTGATCCATTAAATATCTTGATGCAAAAGTTAAAATATCAAAGTATATGAAAATGAATCCTCAAAAACATGAGCATGAAAGTCCTCTACTTAGCCAAGACCACATAAATATATGTACTTTGGATCTTACAGCTTTAATTCTTGTCATATGAAGCTAAACACACTTCATAAGCTACAATATGAATTACAAATAACAACCCATTCCCTTTTATAACCTTCCCAAACCCATGGAATACATGGGTGGCTTTATCAAAATGATTAAAATAAAAGGTAAGGGATAAAACCCCTTCCCACACCTTTGGTTTTAGGATGAGCCTTATCCTATTTCAACACATTTCCCATAAAATATAAGTTTGCCTCCATGTTTAAACCCACATATTCCATGTTTCCACATTCCACATGGGTTTATGAAAAGTGGGTGATTAATCAATGGGAAAAAGGTAATTCAATGGGTTTAATTTTTAAATGGCCCTATTTACATTTATCATGACTTTAATTTGAATAAATGCAATTTAATGCTTGTTGACTAGATTTGACATACATTGACCAATGTTGACCCGTTATGTTGATTTTAGACCAAATTTTATTGGCCATATCTTGAACTTATGGATTTCATTTTTCAAACCAAAAAATACACCAAAAAGATCTCGATAATCTTTATGATATGTGAATGGTTTAAAGAATAATTGAGACCTTTTATTTTTACCCTTTTTGCCTTGAACTTCATGCTTGGAGACTAAATAACATAGGTACTTTATAAATATATTGGTTTGGTATTATTTCAGTGGGGGATCCTCATATATCACTCCTCCCCATTGAGGAAATTTTCTACCTCCAAAAGTCATTTTATTTTGAAATGAGGTGAGGATATTTATCCCTCACCTTGCTAATTTCCATCCATTTAGCCTTCCCTGGATTTGTTCCTTTTAGACCCATATGAAGATATTCAACATCACCTCTTCATGAAGTCCTCACTTTCTTGTCAAGAATGGTATATATTCATACAATTCATTTAGATACTCTGGACAAAAATCTTTAAGAGAAGGTACAAAAACATTTTCATCGTAATCCAGAATCATAGGAGGCTCACATAACTTCATATTTTCAACATTCAAAACTTAACAAATCTACATGTATGGTGGTAAATCTAACCAAAAATAATTATTACCAATATTTTCCAAAAGTTTAAATGGACAATATCAAATTGGTTAAATATTTTTACCTTCACCTGTAAGCCTTTCCATATTGATATGAAGCTATACTTGATCACCAACTTGAAAATGATGATCAATTCAATGTTTATCATGCCTAGCATTTTATTTTGCTTGATTTTTCTCTAACTATTCCCTGATAGTATGTTGAACCAATTCTATCTTATGAATGAAATTTTTGGCCTTCTCAGTATAAAATCATCCACCTATAATTGATTCTATCTCAAATGTGAAGTCTAATGGTGAATTAGGTAGATAACCAAAACAAGTCTCAAAATGATAATTTTATGTGGAAGAATGTAGTGCTTGATTATAAACATGTTATTTAGGATGTTTGTTGCAATAACCTCAGAGTATATGTACCACTATATGATTGACCACCTCTATTTGTCCATCAATTTATGGATGAAATGCAGTAATTTTCTTCAACTTAGTATCCATCAAGTCCCAAAAAGTTGACCAAAAATCTCCAAGAAATCAAGAATCTCAATCATAGATAATAGATGTGAGCAATCCAAAATGAACCCAAACATGCTAAAAAACAAAGTGTGCTTCCCCTTCACTAGTAATAGGTTTAGTACAAGGAAGTAATACACACATTTTACTAATTTTATCCACAATGACATAGAGATAATCATGTTTCCTTCATGTCATAGGTAAACCTCCTAAAAAATTCATATAAATACTTTACCAAGGTCTATTAGGAATAGGGAGAGATGTATATAAACCCAATTTCCTATTATTAGGCTTAATTTTAGCATAAAGAATACAACTCCTTATATATTTTATAATAAATTTTTGCATATAAGGCCAATAACAATACCTCTATAATTTTGAAACTATCTTACTAACATCAAAGTGACCTAAAAAAAGAGAAGTGTAAGATTTTATGACCATATGCACTCATTCATCTTATGAAATACGAAGTTTACCAAGACAATATAAGAGTCCATCATGCACATGATAGTCAACGTCTCCCACATATTTACCACTCGTTAAATATTCATACACTTCCTTAAAGTCAATGTCATTAATATATTATTCTTTATAACTTTCATGCATTAAAGAACTATTCTGTAAAATAATTGATGCAATAATAGGAGGTCTAAAAAGCATGTCAAAAACCTTGTTTTGTGTACTTTTCTTATACCTTATCACAAGGTGAAACTACTACAAGAATCCCATCCACCAAAAATATCTTGATTATTGTAGCTTAGTTTATGATTTAATATATTGTAATGGTTGATGATCAGTGTGAATCACTATATATTTGACCATCAAATAGTGCTTCCATTTGTTCACACTCTGCTCTAAACATACAATTTTTTTAATCATAAGTATGATAGTTTCTTACCACACTTGTGAAGGTTTATGAATGGTAACAAACTAGTTTCCTTTTCTGCATCGAAACTACCCCCATAACATAATCACTTGTATCTATCTCAATTTTAAATGGTTTTTGTAGATCTGTAAGTGTTAAGGAAGAAGTGGTACTTATTTTCTCTTTTAGTTTATCAAAAGCTCTTTGATGTTTGCCTCCCCACTAAAATACCTACTTAATGATAGTCAAAGAAAGTAATGGAGATGCAATAAATGAGAAGTTAGTGATAAATTCTCTCTAGTACTAAACTACACCAATAATTATTCTAAGCTCTATTACATTATTGGGTTTAGGCCATTTTAAAATGACCTCAACTTTTGTAGGGTCAATTTTTAATTTACCATGTCCCACAACATAACCCAAAGAAACCAAAGATGTTTTCCCAAATTCAAATTTAGAAATATTTAGATATGTTTCCCCTTGTCAAAGAATCTAAGACTTTATAAATATGAATGAAATGATAATCTCATGATTGACTAAAAATCAAAATATCATCTAAGACTATCACAAAATCATCAATGAATGGCCTAAAAACATCATTCATCACATGCATGAATCTAGCCAGT
This sequence comes from Torreya grandis, assembly GCA_037957365.1. NCBI lineage: Eukaryota > Viridiplantae > Streptophyta > Pinopsida > Cupressales > Taxaceae > Torreya > Torreya grandis. Next base: position 1,405,230 of record JARHVA010004578.1, on the reverse strand, counting down.
GCATTTCATAATTTGAAAGGCATAAAAATCCATTCAAACAAACCCTATTTTGTTTTAAAATTAGTTTTCCAAATATTAACTTCATTGATTCTCACCTAATGATAACCACTTCTTAAGTCTAACTTAGAGAAATAAACAAAAAAATTCAACTGATCTAATAAATCATGAATGTGAGGAAGAGGGTAATGATTCTTCACCATGATTTTATTCAAAACATGAAAATCAACACACATCTACCATGTGCCATATTTCTTAGGCACCAAAATGATAGGTGAACCACAAGTAGATGGAATTAGGTGGATAATTCCTTTTGCCAATAGTTCCATCACCTACTTATTTATTTCCTTATTTTGAACCACAAACAATCTATACATACCAATGTTAGGAAGAGGTGTATCCTACAATAATTTTATCTCATGTTGAACCCCTCTTTTAGGAGGTAGACCCTATGGATCCTAAAAAACATCATCATATTTAGGAATAATTTTAACCAATTCATTAAGATGTTTAGGATCATAATTCTCTAAAGCCTTTTCATAATATTTCTATTTGGCTTTGACCACCATGAGTACAAAATTATTTTTTGAATTTACAATCCTTTTCATCTACCCTATAGTAACCAAAGAAATAGTTGTTTTCACATGATGATCTCTAAAAATATATTCAATCCCATCTTTAACAAGAAAGTACTTATTCTCTTCCATATAGAAGAATGCTTTATGATAATAAATATAAGGACTTCCCAAAACCACACCATAAATGTATAATGGAACAACATCCAAATCAACCTCATCAATGAAGTTGTTAGTAATGGCAAATCTGAGTCTACAAGTTCTTGTTATTTGTAATTTTGCATCATCATAAACCCAGCCCATAGGATAAGGCTTAGGATGTGGTTTGGTTTGGAGTCCCAATTTCTTCATAACCTCCTCTAAAATTAGATTAACTTGAGATCCAATATCAAATACAGTGTCTATTTTAGTATGTTTAGAAATAAATCTAAAGTAGAAATCTCATTTATTTTCTTCTTATCATGCATAGATTGTTGTTTAGAGGAAGATGTAACATTAGATGAACTAGTGCTAGAAGAAGAGGAAGAATTACAACCTTATAAACTCATGGATGTGATCTTAGTCTCATCATTAGAATTGGATCCAAGATCATGCACCATAGTATTGGTTTTATTCTCTTTTCCTTATTATTTAACCATTTAGGTTTTAATTCTAGATGTAATTTCTAGTACTTAGATTCATCATGATTTTTCTTTCAATGATTACAAAATGGATTTTCATCTTCTTTTTTAACTTTATAAGTCATTTTTTGTTTTCCTTTTCCTTTTGAACCTTTGTCCTTGCTTTTATATTTCTTGGTTTTTTCTTAGGAAATCTCTCTTTAGGCATTTCCCCCTATCTTCCAAGTGAGTAGCTTGTACATAAACATAATCTAGATTAGTAGGATTTAAAACTAGTATCATATGTCATAGATAATTGTATAACCCACCAATATACTTCATCAAAGTCTCCTATGTGTGTAAGGGAATATTCAAATGAAAATATTTCTTCCTAAACTCCTATGTATAGTCTTGTATACTTTGGCCCTTAGCTTGCCTCAGATTTTTCCAATCCATCATGGCTTGTTTCATGTAGCCTAAAGGATAAAATTACTTACATAACTCAAAAATGAATTCATTTCAAGAAGAAGTCACATTACCTTGTTTGAATAAATCCTCTTATTGCTTTCTTTCCCACCATATAAGTGATGTACCACCCATCCGAAGTATAACTAACTGAATTTTCACTCTTTTAAATATAATATTTTGAATCCTACAATATACATCAATCCGCTAGATCAAATACTCTAATTTATTTGCACTCAATTCTCCAGTATATATAGGCAACTCAAACTTAATATCTAGCTTTAAATAGGGAAAAGTCTTATATATTTTTAGTGTTTTATCATAACCTGCACTAGAAGTTTGAAGAGATCAAGGAACTTCTTCTTCATTTTTACCTTTATTTTCCTGCTCAATTCGACTTTGCCTTTAAAGATAGATCTCTTTTATCATGATTTTCATTTTCTAAAAAAAATAACAAAAGTTTTATTCCAAATCTAATTCCCCTTCCATTGGTGTCTCTTGACTTTTACGTCATGTACTTATATTAGGATTGTACTCTTCCAATTCACCTTCACCACATCTAGATCTTGACCTAGTTAACATAAATAATCCACTTGAAATCAAAAAATATTGTCATTTGGTGTAGATCAATAGTTCTAATACCAAACTAATCTGTTTACTTTATCAAATAATGATCTACAATAATTTGATAAATAATGTTCTTTAAAAATGGATTTTTAATCATTTTTTAATTTCTCATAAATTAAAAATAATTATTTATAACTGAATCAATTTTTTCTTATAATAGGAAAAACTAAATAAAAGCAATAGATAACAATAAAACAAGTTTGATTACAGGGTTTGACAATTGTGTACGTCCCTAGGTCCACTCCAGCAGGATCGGTCCATTAAATATCTTGATGTAAAACTTACAATATCTACATTTTATCGAGATTCAAGATCAATGATGTGAGTGGGGGCTAACTTGTCGAAGGATTTGGGTTGAGTAAGAAGATACCACATGGCAGAAGGATGCTAGCCCAAGGTGACATTGAATATTTAAAGAATAAAAATCCCATGGACTCTCTAGGTATCATGATCTTAAGGGGTCTCAATAGAGATATAATGGTTTAAAATAAAATCTAATGTTAAGGGGACACTGGGAGCCCACATATTATCCAAGTGTAATGACTCATCTTCATCATACAAACAAGGATTTGGTAGTGCTTTTATTAAGTGGACTATTCAAGGATTTGGACCCAATGACATATTGACATATGTCCTATGGTGAAAAGAGTGACATATCAATGCCACATAGGCATGCACGACATATTCAAAGACCATGTGTAAGGAAATTGGTGAAGATTCCACCACTAGTAGTAGGTTGACTTGGCAAATTTGTAAATGAAGCATGGTAACCCTAAGGATGAAAATAATGCATTTTTTGCATTAAAAATATATGAGGGTAGCCCTAAAAGGCCAAATGTGAAAAAGGCAAATTTTTAAAATGCAAAATATGAAAAGGCAAGTTGGAGACAAAAGGGTAAAAATTTGAAAATGACCTAAGTCTCTTGCATTTTTTCATTGTTATGCTTGTCTAAGTTCCTCCATGGGAGAGAAATTATAGGTGGGCCACTCCAAATAAGATCATTTGAATAACCATGGATCTAAAATATTGTTAGGAAATCATTGCAAGAGTAGGTTATTTCATGATTTACAGAAAGGAAGGGCAGTTGTCCAAGAGTTTCTAGCTATGTAAGCAAGTGGTCTAGGGCATCTTTAGGTAGTTCCACATAAAGGAAAATGATATGTTTGGCCTTCATCATGAATATCCTCCTTACAGATCATGTGAAAGGCACTTCCAGCTAATAGATCAAAAGATATGCTCCAAATCTTCATCATTCCTTATAGAGGTAGTTGTAACAATTATTTTCCTTACAGATACATGAAAATTTTAGATGTGGTAAGGGAATATTTTCCAAGTGGAAGCATCTCGGTGGACTTGAAAATTTGTTTTATAATTTTGAAAATTGTGACCCATAGTCCCAAATTTAGAATATATAAATAGAGGGTTTCTCCTCTATTTAAGAGGTTGGTTGGCCATTGTGTTGTTCATTATGTGTGGGTTGTTGGTCTTTGTTTCTCTCTAAGTATAGGATCTTACAAATTTTGAGATCTATATTGTGTACAATTTATCTCTCTTTTTAAGGTGGTTGCAACTGTACAACCATTAAAAAGATTCTAGAGCATATCTATATGTTTCCTCTATCCAAATGTAATATTTCTAGAGAGGGGTAGATTAGTAGAATAATAAATAGTGGTTTAGTACCACATGCAAAAGGAGGAGTTGGGTAGATGGGAAATAATATAAACAAAGGGGCATAGGATATTGTAAGGCATCATCCATGAAGCTAATTATAATTAAGCATTACTCTTAAGGAGGTAGCCCCCTCAAAGTGGCAAGTGATTCAGAGTGATTCCTTCCACAAAAGGAATATTATATTAATATAATTAGTATTTATCTATATTTTGAGTATGTTTAGTTCATAAAGACAAATATTTTTTTGAACCCTGTTCTATATTTGAGGTGATCACTGTCAAGATTAAACTTTCATTGCTTGACTCTCACTACCAGATTCTAATTATGGTTAGTCCATGCATTAATATTTGTGCACATCTACCTCCTATTTTAGTGCTTATGTTCACCTTATTATTGTACATGCTCCTATCACAACACAGATAAAAGAAGTGGAAGCAAAATGCATGCATGGTAGAGCTTCCATCTGATCTTCACCTTATTTTTGGTCTAGATTTCATTTGGTCCTCCTATTTATTATCATGTTTCAAGGGTGAAACATATTTAAGGGGGATGCAATTTAATATAATTAGAGGGGTATAATAGGATAGGAAATAATAATCCCACATGCTTTAGCATATGGAGAGAGATAGGCAAGAAATAGTATAAGTATAGGGGTATATGGTGTTATATACGAAGGAGTAAGAATTGTAATAGAGCCTTGCTCTAAGGAGGTAACCCCTTGAAGTTCCAAGTGATTTGTATTTTTTCCTTCCACAAAAGAAATACATATTTAATATATGCAATATTTGTCAGAATTTCTATATTATAGCATTCAGGTTCTTATCATCTGGTATTAGAGTGCTTTCCAGGGATATTTCCATGATATTTATTGCAAACATATTTTGGAGATTTTTATTTTAGAGATTCATTTCATCTTGGAGGTTTTTAATAATTCATATCTACACCATTTTCTCTCACCCTAATTTCAATTTGAAGCAACCAATTGTCAATTACAAGTGTAGAATTTTGTTTTTATAAAAAGAAACTCGACTGATTTTTGTTAAATTAATCTCATATTGTAATGAATCACATCAAACCATTTATGGGTTTAGTGCACCTCTATATTATATTTATATAACAATTTAAAGTTTTGATTTTCATTTATTATTTTAAAATTTATCTCTATTTTAGTGACTATTATGATTTTCTAAAATAAATATTTTAAAAAAAAATTAAAAAAATAAAAAAAATCAAAAATCAAAAAATTGGTTGTGTTGTAAAGGATGGATTTTTGATTGCAACTAATGTCCAATCCTCTAGATCTCATTAGGTTTTTAAATTTCTCTAGTGGTAATCTCACTAGTGTATTAATTCAACTTCAACAAACTGGTACTATTAGGGAATATCATAATAAGTTTGAAATATTAACCAACATCACCTCTAATGCATTATTCATTTGTTACTTCATCACTGGACTTTATGAGATTCAAGTAGAGGTTCAAATGTGGCACCCTCGGATAATGATAGAAGTAGTGAGCTTAGATAAGATCTTCAAAGATCACATTAACGAGCAACATCTTAACAAAACACCACCTCTCTAAGCCATCAAATGCCTCTCCACAAAGGTCATTGATTCCCTTTTGGATGCACCTCAATAGGTTCTAGATGAGCCCATTCAATAAATAACCATGATTGAGCAGGACCTTGATAAGCCCAAGCCAACAATCATAGAGCCTAAGTAGGGAATTGAGTCTTCAAATATATTAGAGAAAAATGCTAAGGGGGATGGCATGTATCTTCAATTCATTCATCTTGACAACTATTTTGAGCACCCTTGCTCTTGCTTTGAGGGTATGATCATCATGGTTCAAATTGCACTTCAAACTTTAGTTGTAGTGCTAATGTTCACATTATTGATGTACATGTTCATATCTGAGCACATTCAAAAGAAATTGATGCAAAAAAAGACACATAGATGTGCCTCTATCTAGTCTTCAACCTATTTTCATATGTATGGTCTAACCTTCATTTAGTCATCCTCCTATTTCTTATCATGTTTTAAGGGTGCAACATATTTAAGGGGGATGGAATGTAATGCACCTAGAGAGGGGTAGAATAGTAGAATAATGAATAGTGATTTAGTACCACATGCATAAGAAGGAGTTGGATAGATGGAAAATAGTATAAATAAAGGGGCATATGATATTGTAAGGCATCAAAGAAGAAGAATAGTAATTGAGTTTTCTTAAAGGAGGTATCCCCTTTGAAGTGGAAATTTGTTCAAATTTGTTCCTTCTACAAAAGGAATACATATTTAATATATGCAGTATTTCTCAAATTTTCCATATTGTAGCATTTAGGTTCTTATCACCAATATGGAGTAAATCCACCATGCTTGTCCCCATGGAAGAATTTTGAAACATTGGTGTATGTAAGATTTTATTTAAAGTTAATGGAAAATACTTGTGGTTCTTTATTATATCTTGTTAATGAAATGTAATAATATTTTTTACAAGTTATGTTGATTGGATATTAGGGTCTGTATTCATTACTAGTTGTCATTTTGAGAATGCACCTAGATTATAAATCCCTTTCTATAGTTATATTTGAAAATATGTTGTTTACTAACATTCTATTGGGATTAGTTTCACATTAAGTGAAATTAGGTATTTACGGGAAGGTAAATAGTAAATAGTAGGGTTAATTTACTGAGAGGTAAATATTAGTTATTGGCTGTTATAATTGTATGGTTAATATAGCAAGTTAGAATATATATTGTTGTGATATATTTATATTTATTATAACAATATATTTTAATAGGTTTTTGCTTATTCATAGGATTTGGGAGTGACAAAATGGTGGAGAAATTATAGGATGTTATTATTATATATATGTATTATTATCAAATGTATTAATCATTAGAGTGAATTAATGTATTGAGTGTGTTTAAAATAATTGATATTTATGTTTGACTCATGTGCATGAATTAATATTCTGTGTTTAACTCTCTGAATCTCCAATAGTGGTATCAGAGCTATTTGATCATGGCTATTACATAGAAGCATACACTTGTGTTAGAAGGTGCAGAGTTTTTTCATATGATATTTTTTGGCCTCTACCATAATATTGACAAATTATGGTCTCTCTTATAATTATATGTAGCAATACATAGAGCTCATTCCATGACTATCATGTGAGGGAGAATCACGGCTCATTTATCACAACTATGTACATTTTGAGCTTTAAATAAGCATAATGAATTCTAAATTGATATGATATTATTTTGTTAAAGTATGCAGATCTGATTTATATATGAGCATGAATCTACTCTAGACCATGCTTAGCATATTCTATATACATAACGCATCAATGGTGTTGGTGGTGATGATTAGGGGAATTGAAAAATGTCTCATGTATAAAATAAGTGGCATAAAAGGAAATAGATCTATGCAATAAAGAGAAAAAGGAGATCAATTATGGTCTAATCAATTTTAGATTTGCATCAAAGTTTTGTTCATTCTACCAATTCCTATTCTAGTGATACCTCGACCCAATTGATTATTTCTCTATAGTCTCGAGCTTCCCCAACATCACCAGAAGTCCATGTGATTCTCTACACCTTTGCTATCATCTAGTAAATAAAATAGAGATCAAAGTTAATTTTGATGTAAAATAGCCACATCACCCATGGAATAGAGATGTTCAATTTAAGTGATTTTTCTTGGTCGATGACACGGCTACATTAGATTCTTCAAGCTAGTGAAATTTCTACTTGTGTGTGTGTTTGGTTTTAAATGTTAATCAAAGTTTATGTCAATTCAAAGTTTATTTATATTGAGTATTATGTGTCAACTATTTCTTCAAGTGTAGTTGATTATTACTTTAAAGTTTAATTATTTTTTTACTAGATAAATTATGTATTATCAAAATTAAAAGTAAAAGAGTCTTATTAAGTTGTCATATTTTGTAGTGGCAAAAGCCAATAATCATTTTTTGGGTCTTTAGTTTAGTCATAGGTGTATTTGATCCATGTCAATAATAGTTGAGTCTTGATTATAATCATTTTGTGTCCAATTAAAATGATAAAGTATTTTTTGAGTCGTTAGTCAAAATCAAGTCACCTATTTGGGTCCATGTATAAAAATATAAGATGTCAGTTTAAGTCATTTTATTAAAAATTAAGATGATGTCAAAAGAGTTAATTTTTAAAAGTTTCAAGTGTGTCATCATTTATAAAAATCCTTTATGTGATTTGGTCATTAAAAGTCAAAACCTTTGTTGTATGGATGCATTTTTGCTTGTACACACCATCCAAAAAATGAGGGGGTTCTAATTTCTATGGAAGCAACCAATAAAGAACATGTCAGAACCATCGAAGCATCTCATCGACATATTGCCTAAGTAATTAGTATTGATTACTAGAGGATGGAGGATACATGGGGGAAGGAGGTATTTTAGTGACCTCTCATTAGTCACCATTGATGGGGCCACATCATGTTTTGGTGATTTTATGTGGTGTGTATTTCGTTTCAGCATGGTGTGTTCTTATAGTTTTTCAATGTAGTAGTTATTGTTATTTTTAGTTGTGTGAAAAATAAGAAAAGTTGTACCTATTCACTTGTGAAGATATTCCCATGTAACCCTTTTTATATTTACATTGTAAAATGTTGATCTAAAAAGCATTATAGCAATCATGATGAAAGGTTAGTGATAAACTTGTGAAAACCATTTTGTAAGGTTATTGGTGAACTTGAGAAAACCATTTTGTAAAGTTATTAGTGAACCTATGAAAACATTTTTTTGGAAGGTTATTGATGAAACTATTAAAACCAAATTATAGTTGCATGTGATGAAAGAGATGTACAATGTCACATGTATGAATATCATGAGTACATAGAGGTGGAACACACTACAATAAAAATAGAGATATATTTTACCATGTAAAATCTATGGGGTGGAATGTTGGGATTAGTTTTTACATTAGGTGAAATTAGATATTTTTGGGAAGGTAAATAGTAAATAGTAAGGTTGATTTACTAAGAGGTAAATATTAGTTACTGGTTGTTATAACTGTATGATTAATACAGTGAGTTAGAATATATATTATTATGATATATTGTTATTTATTATAACAATATATCCTAATAGGCATTTGATTATTCATGGGATTTGGGAGTGAGAAAATGGTAGATAAACTATAGAATGTTATTTCTATATATTTGTATTATTCCTAGATGTATTAATCATTAGAGTAAATTAATGTATTGAGTGTGTTTGAAATAATTGATCTCTATGTTTGGTTCTTATGCATGAATTAATATTCTATGTTTAGTTCTCTGAATCTCCAACACACTCATTTGGCACCATTGTCAGGGAGAAGCTAAGAACCTTGGACCTTGTGTTGCTAGGGACTCTTGTAGAGATCTATAAGTAATTAAAGTTTGAAATTTCTCTACCTATATTCACATTGATCTAATTATCTTTAGTTTGCTAATGTCACCACTTTACTGGCACCATTGTTGGGGAGAAGCTAAGAACCTTAGACCTTGTGTTACCGAGGACTCTTGCAAAGAGCTATAAGTAATTCAAGTTTTAAATTTCTCTTCTTATATTTGTGTTGATCTAATTATATTTAGTTCATCAATGTCACCACTTTTATAGTGTTATTACCAAGGAGAAGCTAAGAACCTTGGCTTGTGCATTACCAAGGACTCTTGAAGAGATTTGTAAGTAATTTAAGTTTGAAATTTATCTACCTATTGTACTTTGGGTCTATCTTGGCCATCAATGCCACTTTAATCCACTGAGGACATGCTAGGACTTGAGAGATTTGATAATTTGACATCTATTGAGTTTGTTTCAAAGAGATGGAACTTTGTCATGTTTTGAGGTGGTTTCCAATGTACGAACATGAATTTGAAATTTTCATTATCTTTGCTTTCATACATCATTACTAAATTTAGACAGATATGGTTTTATTATGTATCACTACAATTTTGTAAATGGTTATATTATAGAACTTTGCTTCTAGTGGTGATTCCAAAAAAGCCTCTGATTTCAAAGAAAGATCAGTGTTTGCTTCAAATATCTTTATCTTTGATAATTATTTTTCTTGAAAATCTAAAAGGACTAAAATCATCTTTCGAAGGTGACTCATCTAATAAACTTGTCTTGCCCTTAAGTGTTCATCATAAAAGAAGCAGACAACTTTGGAGGCCTATTGAAGAGCATAGTACAACTATAAAGGATTGCTTGGGCTATCAAGATTTTAGTAATCCTAAAATTTTATTTGTTGAACTTCCTATTGATAAAGATTATCATAATTATTATGATTATTCAAAATCATATAGTGCAATTTATTATCCATCTCCTTCTCAATTATCTGAATCACCTCGTAAGTCTGATCCTGCAAGTCCACCTAATTCACCCCCTCACATCCCTCTACCATTTATTCCAGAACATACCATTAAAACAATAATGAGGCATAGGGATCAAGGTGAAAATGAGTTTCCTGCACTTAGAATTCCTAGATTTAGTCCCTTAAATTTTGATGACATGGATAGTTATCCTAATGAAGTCCTAAATGAAGGAAATGCCTTCCAAAGTTTCAAGGGAATAATGCAATGATTGATGATCAACACTTGAGGGATTTTTATAATATTATTGAAGATTATGAGGTTGAGAATGAGGATGGGTAAATTAATTTGTTTATACACACATTAAAGGAAGATTCTCATGAGTGGTTCAACTCTCTTCCCCCTGGATGCATCAAATTCATGGGAAGAGATGAGGAATGTCTTCAGAATTTAGTATGGTAAGAGAGTTGATTCTAGATTTCTTTTAGATAAGTTTTAAAATATAAAACAAATCCTAATGAATGTGTGTAGGAATTCAATACATAGTTCAACAAAGTTATGATGTATCTTCATGAGAACATCAGGCCTAGTGATACAACATGCCTGATAAAATATTGTGATGATTTTGATAAAAAGGTGGCATATTACTTGAGGAATAAGGCTCCCAAAAACCTATGGTTGGCATTCAATATAGCCATCCAAATTGAAAGTAACATAAAAATTGTGAGTAAGCCTTTGAACAAGTAGGCTGATGCAAAGTTGGTTCATCTAGAATAGACACAGTCCAAGACACCCAAACTCAGATATATTATTAAGGCTTTGGCATCCACTATCAAATAAATGTCCTACAAGATTAACTAGAGCTAAGAAGGGTTTGTTTCATAGGCCTACATGTGGTGATATAAATCATAATAGAGGTGCTCTAAAAGAAGTGTTTGATCTATTGCATGCCAAGGTAAATGCTGTAAATTTTGATGTTGACATTGATTGGTGTGACAAGTGCTTCCTTCCACATCCCCCATGTGATACTATTGAACCATGTGATGAATATGTAGATGATCTTGAGTCTGCATTTGATGATGATGAGATTATGATGTTTGATTATTAGGACTCCCCATGTAAGTTTTCTACCTCCATAAAAATGATAAAAGCTACTATTTTAGATCAATTTTGGAGTGTAGTCAATAAGTTATGTGTCTCAAAATATAAATTTTATTGGGATGATAGTATGACATAAGCATATGAATTACCCAATCATGATGAAATTAAAGATCCAAAGAGTGTTCTAACTGGAGTTTTGTACTTGAATGTGGCATTGGGTAACCTGATTGGGAATTTGAATGTTATTAAGCAATTATCTCTTCTTAAGGCTGGGTTAGATAATAAAGGTGTTGTTTAGAATATGTCATTTGATGAAGATGGGGTTATATTTTATTCCCCTAAGGATGAATTCTTTTAGTTTTCTTTCAAGCAATATTTTGAGTGCATGAATGACATTGTTGATCTTGAAGCACTCTTGATTGGTACTTACTTGATTATAGCTAAGAAGCAAACTTATTTATAGTTGTTGAAAAGATACCAAGATATTTTAGTGTGGTCTTATCCAGATTTAAGATCATGTCGATAGGATTTATTTCAACTTGTCATCCTATCACAACCTAGTAGTAGACCTTTCAGGTAGGTGTATAAATTGGTTTACTTAATCTCGGTGACCAAGCTACTAGAAAAGTTAAAGAGATTAAGGGATGGTAGAATTCTAGAGCTGCTAGTTAATGGTACACATCTAAAACATTTCATCAATAGAGCCCATAACTATGTACATATTGTATAGTGTTTTATTGCTTTGTCCTTCTATTGATTTGTTTCCCCTTGCTTTGGGTCTTGTTTATATAGTTCCTTTGCATTGATTTTTGTCTTGTGTTCATTTTCAGATCCTCCTGATCTATTTTTGTCAAGTCTACCATTATTTTGTTTGGTGTTTTCTAAAATTTTCTCTAATTATTGAATCCTTAGCCCAATAGATTGGCACCTAGTCTTATGTTTTGGGGTTCTTTACACACTTACAAGGGGTATGCACCCACGAGAGGGAATTAGTGTTAGTGCCCAAAATTTCATTAAAGTAATTGAGCCCTTGTCAAGTGTAAAAGCCTAAGTCCTTAGCCATATTCCTATTTTATAATATTCCTTTAAAAGGTCAAGTTCATGTCAAACTTGCTAAGTGTTATTTGGTCTTTGCTTGGTATGTATAAAGTCTTATCTCTGTCGAGCAAGGTGTTCACCCAAAGAATCCAATAAAATTCTATGTTCAACCAAAATGTTAGTAAAAATCCTGAACACCTATTTGTTTCAAAGATTTTTTTGTGGCAAAAAGCCAGAAGGCTTGTTTCCATTAGATATTTTGTTTGAAGCAAAAGGACTGAATGATTATTTACTTTTAACATTTTATCCATTACAAAGAGTTTGGAAGACAAAATTCCTATTGGTATTTTATTTGCATAAAAATCTTGATTAAATTGTAATATTTTGGGAAAAATCTTAAGTTTGATTGCTTCGAGAAGAATGTAAAGGTCAATTACTTTAAGGAAATTATTTCAAATAGAATATATGAAATAATTAACATGACCAAATTACCATGGAACAAAAGTCTTGAATAAATGCTATGGAGTAGAGGCTTGATAAACAAAGTCCAAGATAAATTCATTTGAGTTTCATAAGTGTGATGGCCATGCAGACATCATTGATGGTCATGTAGATGTCAAAATTAATCTTATCCAATATACAATAAGGATTAACTTTGATGGTCATATGTATGTTATTGACGGTCATGTGAACATCAATTGATGGGCGTGCAAACATCAAATTTAATACATGATAACTATCTATTAGGGCTTAAATTTGATGTTCACATGCTCATTAAATAATTTCACATAGGCGTCAAATAATGGGCATGTGAATTTCAAAATTAAGCTCGATTATTATCTATTGGATCTTAAATTTGATGGTCATGCACCCATTAAATATGTTCACATGGACATCAAATGATGAGCACATGGATGCCAAATTTAAGCCATAGTAGAAATTTAGTGGTGTTTGATCAATGAAAAATGGGATCGATGGTCCACATTCCATCAAGCTTCAAGATCAATGATGTGAGTGGGAGCTAACTTGTCAAATAATTTGGGCCAAGTAAGAAGCTACCACATGGTGAAAGGATGCTAGCCTAAAGTGAGATTGACTGCATAAAGTGTAAAAATCCTATGGAATCTCTAGGTGTCATGATATCAGGGGGTCTCAATGGATATCTAATGATTTGTAATAAAATCTAATGTTAAGGGGACATTGAGAACCTATGGATTATCCAAGTGGCATGGCTCACATTCATCATACAAACAAAGATCGGTAGTACTTGTCTTAATTAGACTGTTCAAGGATCTAGACCCAATGACACGTTGACATATATCCTATGGTGAACAACGTGACATAAAAATGCCACACAGACATGCATGACACATTCAAGGAACCTATGCAAGGAAATTGGTGGAGCTTCCACCACTGGTAGTAGGTTGAATTAGTAAATTTTAAAATGAGGCATGGTAACCCTGAGGGTGAAAATAATGCATATTTTGCATTAAAAAATATATGAGGGGAACCTTAAAAGGCCAACTATGAAAAAGGCAAATTTGAGAAATTTAAATTATGAAAAGGCAAGTTGGAGCCTAAAGGGTAAGACATTGAAAATGACTTGTGTCTCTTGAATTTTTCATTCTTGTGATTGTCCAAGTTCCTCCATGAGATAAATTGTAGGTGGGCCACTCCAAAGAAGATCATTTGAATAGCCATGTATCTAGAATATTCCCAAGAAATTATTTTAAGGAAAGGCTATTCCATGTCATGCATAAAGGGAAGGGCAAATCTCTAGGAGTTTCCAACTATGTAAGCAAGTGGTCCATGGCATCTTTAGGTAGTTCCCCATAAAGACAAATGGTCTGTTTGGCCTCCATCATAAATATCCTCCTTCTAGCTCATGTGAAAGACACTTATAGCCAAGATATCAAAAGATATGCTCCAAATCTTCATCATTCCTTGTAGAGGCAATTGTAAAAATTATTATCCTTACAAATACATGAAGATTTCAATCATGGCACGGGAATATTTTCCAGTTGGAAGCATCTCGGTGGAATTGAAAGTTTGTTTTTTAATTTTGAAAATTATGACCCATAGTCCTAGATTTAAAATGTATAAGTAGAGGACTTATCCTATATTTAAGAGGTTGGTTAGCCATTTTGTTGGTGATTGTATGTGGTTTGTTGTTGGTCTTTGTTTCTCTCCAAGTATAGGCTCTTCAAAATTTTTGGATCACTATTGTGTGCATTTTATCTCTCTTGCTAAGATGGTTAAAGTTGTACAACCATTATCAAGCTTTGAGAACATCTCTATATGTCTCCCCTATCCAACATGGAGCAAATCCACCATGCTTATCCCCATGGCATCATTTTAAAACATTAGTTTATGTAAGATTTTATTTCAAGTTAATGGAAAATACTTGTGGTTCTTTATTATATCTTGTTAATGAAATGTAATAATGTTTTATACAATTTCTGTTGATTGGATATTAGGGTTTGAGTTCATTACTGGTTATCATTTTGAGAATATACCTAGATTATAAATTCGTTTCTGTAGTTATATTTGGAAATATGTGGAATACCTTTTTAAGGGAACCTTTTGTTCATGGATTTAGTAGGAGAAAGTATTTGAGATTCTAATTTCAATGTATGTTCTAGGGTTTTAGGGATCATTTGGATATTTGCATTTCATTGGCACCAATAAGTGTAAATTACTCTTGATAGTTCCATTAGCTTGTATTTAATTTTTTTAATCTTTCCAATAAGTGATATCATGAATGTTAGAAAGATTCCCTATTGATTAAAATCTACCAGCACACCACCACACCCTTCTTCTTTTCTATTATCAAACTATCTTACCATGTCCTACCCTAATAATAATACCCCTTTTTGTGTATCATAAGTGCTATATTTTGTTACAGATGCATAAACTATTTTATAATTAACATTTGTTTACATTTTTTGCCTTAAATCCTAGCATTGCAATCTTTTATTCAACCCCTTTATTGTTGAAAATTCTTTAAAATGAAGGTTGAAATCACTTTCAAATATATCTTCCTTAGCTTGTATATGACATAGTGCATTTGTTAATTTTGTGTGACATCCCTTCTTGGGTGGAGTGAATAAGTTCGGTTGTGCCTTGGTCATATATGTGCCTTTTTTGTGCTAAAAATTCCCATGGAAGCTGAATTGAAAAATCTCTCCATGTGAGCAAGCTACCCCTTAGGTCATCTCACCTTAGTTCAGAAATATCCAAAAGTAACAAGGAGTTGACCATACCCTCTATAGGTGACTCTCAGTCATTTTTTGCATTTGTTCTAGTCCTGATTCTAAACCCTTCCTCAGCTACAATGACATACTATCAGGTTTTTCATCTTAGGTTACCATTTTATTCAAGTGTGCCAGGCTAAGCATACATGTTGTAAAATTGGGAACCACTATGTGCATCACATCATTATCATAGGTTTATTTATGTTTTATTTTTCCCTTTTCAACCCCAATAGTGATTATCTTAGTGTAGTGTGAGCCTAGAAGATAGATCAAGGGAGCTAGCCTTTTCAAACCTAGAGATCTATCTCTTATAGTAGCTTGTTTATGAGGAGAGATGGTTACATGTTATCCTTAAATTGAGAAGGATTATTCAAATTCTCTAAGGTAAAATATTATGATATAACACTAACCATGAATGAATTCTTCATATGCCTATAACTAATCAAGTTTCTAATATCATAATGAACCAACCAATTAATAATAATAACTAAAAGAATTATTGATATGAATACATGTGGATAAAAATAATAGAGATGTTGGTAGCACAAGAATTATAGTGAGTTTTTTTTATGACCAAATTAAATTAGATCAGTCTTGTGTTGATATAACTTTTGCTGCATTAAACTTGGCTTATATCTATGTTGGCTTAAGATAATAATGTGAGATAGAAATGTCAACGAATAGAGAAATATATGCATAATTTTAAATTTATATTAAATGCAATGTCTTATAAAGTTAAAATATTTTAAGGAAATACTTATTGAAAAGGAAACACAAATATGCTACAAATATGAGACTATTTCAACATTATCTAGGATACTATGCTTATGACAAATATGTAGCTAGAAAAAAATTCAATAACTACACTAATTCAATTAATATATATCACTAAAAAACTAAAATTCATGCATAATAAACCAATTTGTGATCTAACATTAAATATCAACTTTTATGTAATTTATAACTTTCCAAACCTGAGTGTAGGGTACCCCAGTGCTAATTGTAGCCTCAGAAATAGAATATAATGTAGTTTAAGTACCTAAGATATTAGTGGTCATCTATACAAGTAACAAATTAAAACATAAGTCAAATATTAGTCAATTTAGTAAACATATACTAAAAATAAAGCTAATATTCTTTTACATACACAAACAAACTTTCATTAAAATTAAACCTATGTCAAATGTCAATAGTAAAGCAAATAAGTCTTGCATAATAAGTTGAGGGGTATTGAGGGGAGGTGGTGAATTAAATATAGATGGCATAAAGTCTAGCATGCTAGTGTCATGAGGTGATGAAACATTTATAAGTGATGTAAACTCTAGAATGCTAGTCTCATAAGCTCATGAAGCAACTTTAAATGGAATATACTCAGGCATGCTAGTGTCTTGAGGTACTGTAGAAATTATAAATGAAATATGATATTATATACTATACTACTGTCCAAAGATATTAAAGTTACCATAAATGGCATAGACTATTCAATACTAGTGTGTTGCACAAATATAGGTCTAGTCTCCATATATGTATCCTATGTATGTTGCACCTAAATAGGAGGTCCATAACACTTCATCCCACATGATGTGAAATGGTGTACATGAACTATGGGATGACTAATAGTAGGAGAGACACTAGAACCAATACCACTAGAATCAATAGTAGGAGGGACACAAATACCACTATAACCAATAGTAGGAAGGACACTAATAGATGTCCCACCACCTGGATCCTATGTATAAGTTGTCAATGTATATATACCATGGTGAATCATAACCTATGTTAAATTAGTAACTACCTCAAGGGTGTCTATCTATGTAGTATGATGTAAAATTTTAGGGACAAAAGTATGTGTTATTGTCTTATTTTTAGAAGTTTATTAGGGTGGTTTTGGTCCCACCTAGCATTAGGTCTATAAAATGAGGGCCCATCTACCCTGCCTTGGGAGGCCATCACATCAAAATAATTTTGGATTTCTTGCAGCATAAACTCATAATAAAATTTTCTCAAAAAGCATAATGGAAGTTTATTATTATTCTATGGAGGCTCATCAAACACCTTCCACCACCTAACCTAAAAGTTATTTTTTATCCCCACATGAACACATTAATGAATATTAATATTTTTTCAACTCATTGCTAGTGGTTGGTTTCAAGATTAATAAAAAAAGAACACACAACTTCTTTTGTTATATTTTTATTTAATTTCATCATCTAGAGCATGATAGTCTTAAATATGTATATACATATCCATCTATTTATCTAAAAATATTTATATTTCTATAATTTTTTATTAAAAATGTGTAAAAACTACTAACAAAATTTCAAGTGATATTATAAGATAAATTCTTAAAAACATGTTGATTACATTACCTTTTGTGCCTCCTCTGAAAATATCAATATACTATGGTGCATATCATAGAATGCATGGGCATCATACAGATAATTTTTTAGATTTGAAGAATAATATACAAAATATAATTGATAGTGGTGATCCTAAAATCTCTCTCTCTCTCTCTCTCTCTCTATATATATATATATATATATATATATATAGAGAGAGAGAGAGAGAGAGAGAGAGAGAGACATTCTAAGATCACCACTCTATATATATATAGAGTGGTGATCTTAGAATGTCTCTCTCTCTCTCTCTCTCTCTCTCTCTCTCTCTCTCTCTATATATATATATATATATATATATATATATATATATATATATATATATATATATATATATATATATATATATATATATCAAGAAACCCACTCACATTATGATTTCATCTTCTAAAGTAAATCTGCAAAAATAACACCAACAATAATTATGGATACAAAGAGAAAATTTAGATAAAGAAAATAGTCAAATGGAAAACCTAGAACAATAAAAGATTCACAAGGAAAAATGAAAGTAAGAAACATTACAATAGTAACAAGATTAAAAATATAAATTACAAATGGAATGTTTCGTAAAGGTAAAGTTACTAAAATATCATTTAAAGAAATTGTAACAACAAATTTAAGATATAGAAATCATGTTCAAGAAATGATTTATTATAAATGAATGTCAATATCAAAATGTCCCTACAAATTCTAATGATAAAAATGTGGTTGTAAAGGTTTTAAACATAAATAACAAGATGAAAAATCAAGGTTAAAAAATGATTAGTTTTAAAATCAAAAGTCACAAAAAAACAATTAGAAAAAGACAAGTTATTAAAAGAACAAACTGAGTAGGAACAAGTATAATTACAAAAGATACAACAAGAGAAGTTGTAATAAGATAAATTATTAAATTAGAAGTTTCATAAACAATTTTAAAATAAGCAAGGAAGCATATTGAAAATATTATTCCCAACAATATGTTAAGCACAAGCTTATACTGAGAGGGGGTGTGAATTAGTATAAGATATATTTTTTTACTTTTGACTATTAATCTTAAATCTAAAACCTCAAATTAATTCACATTTAATATATTCAAAGCAATCAAAAAATACAATTCAAAAACACACAATGCAAATAGACACATATTTGCGTGGAAACCCTTTTGGGAGAAAACCATGAAGAAATTCTCTTAATATAAATATTCATAGGCAGCAACCTACTAGAGCACCTACTCCAAAAACAATTTTATAAGCACCAACCTACAGGAGCACCAACACCTTTCATCGAGCACCAACTCAACAAGATACACCAATCTCTTCAATATGAAGGCACCAACCTTCTAATAACAAATCACTCTTACATCTCACATTTGTTGTCAAAACAACATATGATAGAACACTTGCTTTATCTCCTTTCAATTCGATTTACACTTGAGTGTTTTCAATGCTATACTCTTCCTTATACTTGATATTTTTTTTTCCATTTAATATTCTCACAAAAAAATACCTTTAAAATTTTAGCTCTTCTTTTATATCTTCCACTTTTGAATCTACACTTTTGCCATTCGTTATGCACTTATTTATAACCCATGGAAAACCACAAATTAAGGTCACGCCTCTTCAAGTGAAAAGGTCCATTTTAACAGTCACAAATCCTCCAAATAGGTCATCCAAGGTTGATAATTCCATTCAATTTTGGCAAAAATTCCATTCACTTCCATAGACATTTCCATTCACTTTTGGCAATAGTTCTGTTCACTTATAGCAACACTTCCATTCACTTTCGACAACAATTATGTTCAGTTCTAGTAACAATTATGTTCACTTATAGTAACACTTCCATTCAATTCTAGAAATAATTCCATTCACTAATGGCAAAAATTCCATTTGATATTTCCATTCATATCTGTTACAATTCCTTTGACATCAATGACAATTATTCCAACAATCTCCCCCTTTGTCATTGATGGTAACCTTCCAAAAAGATCTTCTTTTATACAACTCCCCATCTTCTTTTCTGTAACTACCCCTTACTGTAACTCCCCATACTACCATTTTCCCCCTTTGACATCAATGGCAAAGGGTCATTCAAGGAAAAAAATTAAATTTAGCTCCCCTTTAACCAATTCTTCCCTTGATTATAATGAGTAGAAGCAAAGGATGTTACTCCCAACTTCTATCGTAGGTACTCAAATGTTTCCTTTGGAAGTGGCTTAGTGAAGATATCTACCATCTATTCAGATTTGGAAACATATTCCAATTTTACTTATTGTTCTATCACTTGTTCTCTCAAGAAATGATACTATATAGGGATATGCTTAGTTCTGGAATGCATAACTGAATTATTTAAAATATTTATCGCACTAGTATTATCATAGAATATGGAGATTGGAAAATCATACTCTACTTTGATATCTTTCAAGGTTTGTTTCATCCATAGAAATTGTGTACAACATAGCACTGTTGCTATGTAATCTTCTTTTGTTGTGGATAGAGATACAAAATTATGCTTCTTACTCAACCATGATACTAGGCTATCTCCAATAAAAAATGCTCCTCCACTTTTAATTTTTCTATCACCTACATAACCTACCCAATTTGAATCTATGTACGCTACCAATGTGAAGTCTTTACCTCTTAGGTACCACAACCCATAATCCAAGGTTATCTTTAAATATATGAATATATGGTTCATGTCTTGCACATGTGTTTCTTTTGGAGCTACTTGAAATCGTGAAACCATACCTATGCTTGCATGATATCTAGACTAGATGCCATCACATATAGTAAAATCCTAATCATTGATCTGTAAAGAGTTTGATCAGTATTCAGAGATTCATCATCTTTACTCAACTTTGTACTTGTATCCATAGGTATGCTAATAGGGGCACACTCCTCCATATGGAATTTATTCAACATATCCTTCACATACTTGCTTTAGGATATGAATATTCCTTTTTTGGATTGAGAGATTTGTAAACCAAGGAAAAATGACAACTCACCTAACATGGACATCTCAAATTATTTTTTCATAGCTTCGATAAATATTTTAGACATTTCCTCATTGTCTCCTCCAAAGATTATATCATCTAAATACACCAAAACAATTAACTGGTGATCTCCTTCAATTTTTATGTAAATATTACTATCAGCATATCCTCTCTTGAATCTTTGGTCTTATAGGTACTTATCAAACCTAGAATACCATGCTCTAGGAGCTTGTTTCAAACCATACAAAGTCTTCTTCAACTTACACACATAATCCTTGTTTTATGATAAGAGGATCCTTCTAGCTATTCTATGTAAACTTCATATTCTAGATTGCCATTTACAAATGCTGATTTAACATCCATTTGATAGAATTTTAAATTTTTGAATACTGAAAATGCAAGAAATATTTGAATTGCTTCTAATCTAGCAACATGAGCAAAAGTCTCTTCAAAATCTACACCTTCTACTTGAGCATACCCATTACATACCAACTTGATTTGTTTCAAGTGACTTGGCCATTTTCATTCAATTTTTTTTGAAAAACCCACTTAGTGCCAATCACATTCTGATCCATTACCCTGGGCACAAGTTTCCAAGTCTCATTCTTCTCAATTTGATCTAACTCTTATTCCATTACTTTTACCCAATGTTTATCATGACTACCTTCAAAAAAATTCTTACGCTCTACCTTGGATAACAAAGAGAAATTTACATGCTCGGGTATACTTACAATTCTTCTTATGGTTTTCACCCCAGCATCAATGTTGCCAATGATCTAACTTTCAGCATGATTATTATGAACAACGCGAGATGGTGCTTTGGTGTCTTATCTTTCAGATTCACTCAATTTTTCTACATTTTCTTCCTCCCCTTCTTCTTCTACAATATTCGGTATTTCTAGAGGCTCTTCTAAAGGTTGTTTTGCCTTTTGATTTATAATCTCATCTATTCTAACACTATCACTTTCTATGATAGTTTTTAGCATTTTTTATAACATCTATAGGCATTGATTTTGATGGAGTAGCCAAGAAAAATTCCTTCATCAGCTCTTGAATCAAATTTTCCTAAGTTTTCTTCATTCCTATTGATAAAACATTTACTTCCAAACACTTTGAAATGTTTGACCGAAGCTGGTCTTTATTTCCATAATTTTTAAGAAGTTTTATCATTATTCAGTCTAATTTACCCTCTATTCAAGATATATAATGTTGTATTAACTGCTTCCCTCTAGAATCTATCTAATAGCTTAGATTCATTCAACATAGTTCTAGACATCTCTTGAATAACTCAATTTTTCCTTTCCACCACTCCATTTTGTTATGGAGTCCTTGCAGCTGAGTATTGTCTCTTAATTCCATGATCTTTGCAAAACTTAATGAATTCATTTGAAATAAACTCACCTCTTCAATTTGACCTTAGGCATTTTATTTTCAACTCTTTTCCATTTTCTACTAATGCCTTGAAAGCTTTAAACTTTTCAAATGCTTCTATTTTTTATTTTAGAAAGGCTACCCATGTCATTCTAGTATAATCATCAATAAGCAACATAAAGTAGCTCTCACCTTGCATGCTTTTAGTTCTGGTAGGACCTCAAATATCCATATGAATCATCTCTAGTGGTTTGGTGATCGAATATTCTTCATTCTAAACCTTGCTCTAGTTTGCTTCCCATGTTGGCATTGCTTGCATATAGTGCTTAAATGTTTCATTATCTTGGGCATATCTTGCACAGCCTATTTGTTGTTGATTTTCACAAGATTATCAAAATTTATGTGCCCTAACCTTCTATGCCATATCCATCTCTCTTCAACTTGATTCAGACAACATTTCTCTCCTCTCATTTCTCCAAGCATGTATAGGTTGTTTGTGGTTCTATGAGCGTCTACAATTAGTTCTCCCGTGTCTCTTTTTGATCTTGCAACCTTAAAAAAAGAAATTGAGTGTGTGTCATTAATCACATATTTGGATAACACTTAGAATATTATGCTTTAACCCTTCCACATATAACACATTTTCTATTCTAGTTTTTCCATTATTGAGACTAAGTGTACCTTTTCTTGTTATTTTGGCTGTAGTGTTATCTCCAAACTTCATCATGTCTTCATTAACCCTTTTTGATGAGATGAATTTGATTTTATCTCTAGTCATGTGTCTCAAACATCCACTATTAATGAACCATTATTATCCTTCATCTCTATCATGGAATGTTGTTTGAACGATCATGGATTCTTCTTGTTTCTTCTTCTAGGTATTTAATGGTTCTCTTTTATTTATCACTAGAGCCTTGAAATTTTGATCTTGTATTACAAATTCAAAAACACTTATACAATAGTGTGCTATATATCCATAGTTGTTGCACTTGTAACAAATTATAGCTTCATCAAAGTTTGATAAGGGAGAAAATAAATTGTAGTTTATGTTCGAAGCTCCATAGGTTCCTTTATTTATGCTCTTGACTTCACTATCCTTGGCTCTCTCTCTAAAATTAATTTCTTATGACCAAAATTATTGCAATAATAATAATATCCATCAAAATAATTACCAAACCTAGTTTTATTTTCATATCTTGAAGCAAATGGTCTTCTAAAGTTTTGTTCTCCTTTGCTTTCTTTGTTGATAGAGCTAGTTTTTATATTCTAGGCTTCTTCCTTCTTGGTATCATTTTTCACTGGTTTCTTAAGAGTTTCTTCATAGCTCTTATCTTTATCTTTTTCCTTCTCATACCCAATGCCTAAATTTTTAGATGGTGATCTTTAACTCTCTAGAATCTTATTCAAAACTTGAGTGCTTTTCTCAAATTTCAAGTCACTTGCTATTTTAGAATTTGCCTTTTATAGATCCCTTTTTAAAGTAGTTATTTCAGATTCATACCTTTCATAGTATTCTCCTTTCTTCTTTTTTCTAATCCATTAGATATTCTTTAATTTTCTTTGCTTCTTCGATTTGGAATTTTAGATCAACAATTGCCTTGTTTGATTCCTCAAAGACTTGTGATGTCTTCTCTTTGAAGTATCAATTCTCTTCTTCATATTTTTGGAGTTATAACTCAGTTTATGATTCTTCTTCTTAAATGATTTCATTTCTTCTAACATGTAAATAATTTATTCTTCAAGGTTGACTTTGCCTTCTTCTTCCATGTCTTTATCTTCCTCCAAATTATCTTTGCTAGTGGTGGCATTTTCTTCTATAGCCATGAACATAATCTCTTCATTATCACTCTCAACATCACTTTCTTTGTTTTCTTTAGATGAGTTGCTATACCTCTTGGAGTATAGGATTTTATTTTGTTTTTCAAACCTTTGCTTATCTTTGCTTGGCTTAAATCCCCTTTTATAGTTTGGTTTGTTTCCCTCATCATCGCTATTTCCTTTATTTGGACATTTGGCTACAAAATGACCAATTTTACCACAATTAAAGCATTTAAATGGTAACTTTCCTTTATATTTGATCGATCCTTTCTTTAGATTCCAAATGAATAGATCTTCATTTTCATCTTCTTCACTACTTGAATTTTCACTTGATTCTGGTTCTTTGATCTTCTCTTTCTTCAAGACCTTGAATGATGCTTCCTTCTTCGATTGTCTGTCAGATTCAGTTCTCATTTCATATGACATAAGAATTCCATGGAGCTCATCCATTTTCATCATGTCTAAATCCTTCATTTCTTCAATGGCAAAGACCTTTGCATCAAATCTCAATGCTAGGGATCTCAGGACTTTTTGAATGATAATAGATTCTTCAATTTTCTCTCTGAGTCCTCATATGACATTAACAATCTCATAGACATGAAGAAGATACACAATAATGTTTTCATCATTATTAATTTTTAAACTTTTAAATTGCCTCTAGTGGGTTTGGAGTTTTGATTTTCTAACCTTACTATCACCTTCATAAATAGTGTTGACTTTATCCCAAATCTCTTTTGCAGATACACAATGCATAATCGTAAAAAAATAATTTTCTAAAAGCACACATACGATTACATTCATAGCTTTCACATTATTCTCACCAGCCTTTTTTTTGGTGGCATCCATTTATGTAATTTGTGGCATTGTGTATCCTATTACCACTACTTTCCAAATATCAAAACCTAAAATCATCAAGTAAGTATTCATCCTTATGCTCCAAAATGTGTAATTCATTCCATCAAACAAAGGAGCCTTATTAGTGGAGAAACCATCCAACACTTGAGATCCTACCATATGTGCTTTCCAAGATCTACCTTCTAGTATTTGTTCTAACACTAAAGGAATTGGCTTTGATACCAATTGTTAAGCACAAGCTTATACTGAGAGGGGGGTGAATTAGTAAAATATATTTTTTCCAATTTCAACTATCAATCTTAAATCCAAAACCTCAAATTAATCTGCAATTAATATATTCAAAGCAATCAAAGAATATAATACAAAACCACACAATGCAAATAAACATAGATTTGCATGGAAACCCTTTCAAGAGAAAACCATAGAGAAATTATCTTAATATAAATATTCGTAGGCACCAAACTACTGGAACACCTACCTCAAAAAAAAATTTGTAGGCACCAACCTACAGGAGCACCAACCCCTTTCACCAAGCACCAAGTCAGTAAGAGACACCAATCTCTTCAAAATGAAGGCACAAACCTTCTCAAACAATTCACTCTTCTATTTCAAATTTGTTGTCAAAACAATAGATGATAGAACACTTACTTTCTCTCCTTCCGATTTGATCTACAGTTGAGTGTTTTCCCTGCTATACTCTTCCCTATACATGCTAGTTTTTTCCTTTTAATATTCTCACAAAAATTTGCCTTTAAATTTTTTTTTCTCCTTTTATATCTTCCACTTTCGAATCTACACTTTTTCCATTTATTATGCACTTATTTTTAACCCATGAAAATCTAAAAATTAATGTCATGTATTTTCAAGTGAAAAGGCCCATTCGAAAGGTCACAACTCCTCCTAATAGGTTAGCTAAGGGTGATAATTATATTCACTTCTGAGAACAATTCCATTCACTTCTATTGACATTTTTGTTCACTTCTGGTAACAATTCCATTCACTTCCAACAATACTTCCATTCACTTCCAACAACAATTCTGTTCACTTCTGGCAACAACTCCGTTCACTTCCAACAACACTTCCGTTCACTTTTGGCAATAATTCCATTCACTTTTGGAATCAATTCTATTTGACATTTTCATTCATATTCGTTACAATTCGTTTGACATCAATGACAATTATTCCAACATAATAGAGGTTCAAAAGTAATATAAGGTTACAAGTGAGGTTTCAAAAGACTCAATTAAAAACATTCACCATATGTAGGGCCTTTTTTTCTTAACCCAATCATAGATGGAAAGAAATGTATAATGTTGGGATCACATCTTTTGTGATGGTAATATATGTAGTATTCCACTTATCCAATGTATTAGGTATGACAAATAACACTTAGGTAATATTATAGAGCCTTAATGGTGTGTTGGATCTATTGAGATACTAGTCACACTTAAATCAAAGAGATGTTCTATTATATTTCACATTGACCCTATCACAGATGATGCAATGTAAAACTATGTAGACCATGGATGTAAACCATTAGGGTAATATTAGGTAAATATAATGTCTATGCTTCATTTGAGCATGAAATTAAAATGGTTACAAATTAAATAGAAGATAAAACATAGAGCAAGATAAATTTAAATAAAATTATGTACTCATTTACCATTGTAACAAAGAAAATTAGCACCATCAAAACAAAGGTACATGATACATTTTATGATTTTTATACATGCAAATATAACACATTTTTTAGCTAAAATGATACATTTATCACTTCTCACAGATTGTTATGATTCTCACCATGATGGGACCATTGGTTATCTTGTTGGATTTTCAAATATTGTAGATATTTCAAATGAATTAAATTAATTTAATGTATCTATTTGTCTATGCATGTGTGTGTGTGTGTCTATTTACATATCTTATTGACTACAACATCATATTATAACATCTTAGACATGGATTCTATTGATCTATTCTTCTTATTGGCTAGATATTTTGTAGGATAACAAAGGTACGTAGATAGTCATGGGATTAAATCCACTTCATTTAATGGTGAAGCTCTCGTATGTTTATGTTTATCTATTCTAACTATTCACACTTTTAGTTATTCACAATTTATATAAATCATGCATAAGTTATCTTTTTTTTTGGGTATTACTTTAATCACAAAGTTCATAACATAACATAGTGACTTTGCATCAAGTAAGAAGCTGAGTCAAATATTATGCAAAGAAGATCTCAGAAAGTAGGGAATGAAAATATTAGAATATGTGAGAAAGAAAGAAATTGTACTTCATAACATGTAGTTTTTGTATAACTTATTGTATCTGTACAAACAAATAAACATTCATGATGTGATAATTATTTTAGCAAATGATTAAGAAAAAATTGAATTCATATTCAGATTAAATGATAACATAAATTTTACCATTTTATTCTTCATATAATTCATCAAAAGATCTATTTAGATGCAAATTTCCTTAGAAACCAACTTTCTTCTTATTCACTTTGAACCAAGTTTATACAAAAACATGCAAAAATCTAATAGAAAAGTTTCAGATTGCTTAATTTATTTTGCATAACAATTACAATTGCTTTTTAAAATTATCATCCTTTGTATCAAAGTCCTCCCCCATATTTATAAATTTTTAGATATCAAAAACAATTAGGAGACAACTCCTTAAATTCCCCATGTACATCTTCCTTCAATTTCTTCCTATTGTGAGACATCTAAAAACTATTGTGAGACATCTTCCTTGAATTTCTCATGTGTGGCATGCAATGGATTGTGACATGTATCTCCTCTTAGTATTATTATTTGGATCAAATAAAACCTCTTTTCATTTTACATAGATCTCACTTAAGTAATTTATTTTTACAAAATGACTTCAAGTAATGACATCTTTCCAAGTTACTTGAGTTTTTCACTTTATCAAGCAACTTAATTTTACAAGTAATTTCTCTGATTGATATTACTTATAAACTAACTACTTAAAACAAAATTAATTTAAATACATAATTCAATCCATTTGAAGAAAATGGAAGAAGTTGAGGAGGGAAGTAATAGAAATCATTTTAATTCATGAATCTCTGTTCTGCACTTTTCCATATAGTTAATGTGTTGTGACATCATAAATTGAATAGACACATCATCTGACTTGGAAACTGATTGCCTTTCTATTTCAAATATTAGTATCTCATTTTATAGCTTCTTACAATAAAATTTCACCCTCTCAAGATTGGGTTCCAACTTTTTAACTTATTGTTGAATTTTTATTAACTCCTTTATTGATTTTTTAGTGAATGGAGTCATGGCCTTTTCAATTACTTGCTTGAATTACTGATGTAATTGCTCATGTGTCCTTGGAATTTATTTATACCAAAAATTCATGAGATAGAAGGTAAAATCCTCTAGGTCTACTTTTATGTTGTGAGCATCCTCTTCCACAGTCTTCATTTCTTCAAGCATTGCTCCAAAATATGCATGCGAAAAGATATGATGTGTTCTTATTGTTTTGATTTCATCACCAATCCCTCTAGAATAATATTTTATTCAATAAAAATATTTTCACTTAAATCATTTATTCATTGGAAGCTATCCTATTGTAATTCAGATATTCCATTTTCACTTTCAATCTTTTTCATGACTATTTTCAGCTGTGCCAATTTATTCTCAATATTAACTAAATTACTTAGGACCTCAAGAAACCATTTATGTGCAATTTATATCATTTTTTATATCCATTCATCAACTACTTTGGCCTTGTCACTAGTTTCCTCTACCTCAGTTATTATTTTTTGATCAAATACATCTCTTGAGAGTAATGGCTTCTAGGGATTAGATCTTGCCACTTTGGAAATTATTTCACATCGCTTAGAAATTTGGTCCTTTAGTTTAGTTTTATCAACATTTTCTTCATCAAGCTTCTAAAATATATTATTTGTAGGGGTTTATGTGTCTTTCTTGAAGCATTCTATAGTAACTTCCCATATGGATACCTTTGTAATTACCATGCCTTCTTCAATTATTTTACCCTTATGCTTATCTTGTGGAGGAACTGATATTTCTATATTTTTTTGACCTAAAGGCTTAATTATCAGCTTTGAAGTCACTCTGGCACTCTTGGGATTTTTACCCTTATGATCAAGACTTTTCATAATTTTCAAGTCTATTTCTTCCAAATTTATTTCTTTTTTTAATCCAGGAGTTGTTTGTAATGCCAACCATGAAGAGAAATTTGTACCAATGGAAGTGGTTGAATGTATTACCATTTGTTGTTGATTATCTCTCACCTCTATTTCTTAAAAACTAACTTCCTCTACATCTGGAATATCTTCTATATGAAAAATATTGGAATCTATTTGTTCATCTTTATCTTTCACTGCCACTTTCTCTTTCTCTACCTTTTTTCTTTCTCTTTCTCTTTGTCAAAAATTTCCTATTCTCTGTCTTAGTGGTTTTATTCTCAGGTTCAATAATTAGCTTTTTCTATAGTACCACTTGAGATGAGATAACTTCTCTAGTAGTTACCTATTCTGACTCTTTTTGGGTAGGAGAAAGAGGAATGGGGGGATAATCATTAGAAGGAGGTGGAGGTGGAATAGTAGGTGGAGAAGAAGGGGGAAGAGGAGGAAGAATATTAGTCTCCTTATAAATAGGTTTTTTAGGAGGTTTAAAGCTAGGAGTCTTTGGAGGTGGCATGAGTGTGGATGGATCTACCTCTTTTACTACTGGCTATATATTTCTCATTGGTAATGAAGATGAATATGTAAGAGGTGTAGTAGAAATATGAGTTATAAAAGCAGTAGTGTCTATGAAAGAGACTAGAGGATATGCAGAGTAACTTATTGAATTGACTCCTTTTATTTTACCAGATAATATGTATCATCATCTTTCTTATTTAATTTCAACTTCTTCTTGATCTCTTGACTACTTTCTCCTTGCATTTCTTTCCTCTTATGACTTACTTGGCTAATTTTTATCATTACTACCTTCATTCTGTAGCAGCCCTTACTAAGAAGCCATATTGAAGTCATATCAAGAACCACTGAAGTTATCTCAGCAATAGTCTTTACCTGATTCTTATTGTAGTCAATTTATGGAATTGGAGCATTATATCCTCCCATTGCATGATAATAATTATGAATTACTTGCCCATCATCTTCCATGTCTTTAGGAATTATATCCAAATCAAATGAGCAAATTTCCTGAATAGTCATCATGCTATTATCTCTTCTTCTCACTTCCAATTCATCTCTATAATCAATCTAAAAGTATTCTAGGGTAGGGATATGCATATACTCAAAAGAAATAATGTTTTGTGGTATGCTTCTATAATCAAAATTTTATCTAGCCTCAAAATATGATTGATTATAGCTATGATACATCTCTATTTATACATTTTTGGCCTTATAAATGCTTGCACAATGATAATGGACAATAATAATAAAAAAACTAACTTAAAAATGGTGAAATTTTGATTGTAGATCATGTAAATCTACTAGTTATCTACATAATTCCATTAGAATCCATTTATCACTAGGGTACCTTGGCAATTTGATTGATGTCCCTCTGAAACCACCAACTCTGATATATGTGAAATTCAAGAATTAATTAAAAATACACCCAAAATAGGAAATTGCCTCACAAGCTACATCAGATACTCTCTTGGCCTTTAAACCAACATTAAATTTACAAATGACTTCATAGAAGAATACATCATTTACCCTTTTATAGTGATTAAAGTATTACTAAAGAGTCAATTGAGGGTATTATTCATAGATGGGCTCTGTTGACAACAACCCTTTTGTAGTCAACCTAGAAAAGGCTCCATTAGATGTTGCAACATATACTAAATATCAAGTCATTTTGAATTCAAGATTTTGCAATACATTACTCAACTACTGATCAATGTTGTCACTTATCATTCTTGACCATTCAATCATAGCAGGACTCTTATTGACATCAATAGTCCTTATGTAAACATACATCCAGGTGGAAATCTTCTTAGCATTTTTCTCCCCATTGATTCTACACAATAACTAGGTGATGTCATGAACTTCATGAACCAAGTCAAACCTCACTATTTGTTTTGGAAACCTTGAGGGCTGCTTTGATTTCTTTAGATAAGTTGTATTCATTATCTTGATGCATTTTGGTGTTTTACTCTCCCAAAGATGTTTAGATTTTTATATTTATAAGTCTATCACTTTAGGTCTTGCTGGGATCTTCAAATAGTAGTCAAAATACTAAACATATAATCTAAGCATCACATTTATTGCAATATCTTTTATTGGTCTAGTGAGAAAATCATAATACTTAGCACATTCTAGAAAAAATTCAATTAGTTTTGAAGAGCTTGGGAAAGCTACAGCTTACAAGATTTTATTGTTTGTCATTTCCAGTATGAGTGGTGTTTTGACTATGGCTCTAGATCTTTCCAACAACTAAGTTATAGAAACATGTCCCATGTCATTGTAATTGATTTCTAACAATTTGGATGCAATGCAAGACTCAATGGGGTATCCCTTGTATTCATACTTCATCCTTGCTTCTTTTGACTTCCCAAATCTCTTTACTTTTGTTTTTCCTTTCCTACTTGGCCTTGGAACCTCTTCAAGTTCAAGCTCAGGAACTTCTTCAATCAGAGTTGCTTCTTCTAATACTCCTAACATTTGTTGTGATTAACAGTAGAAAGACTTGGTAAATGCTCTTGAAAACTCAATAATCCTTCACGTTGGTTTTATAAAAGGTTAAAAAATTGATTTAAGTTATTGTCTTATGTAACAATTCTAAGCAAGCTTCAGGGATTAGGAAATTCTATCAGTAGTAAACCTTGAAAACTTTTGGAAGCTCATTCTAAGTAACAGGGTGTTGTAATTATGGGAGGTCTGGGTATTTTTCAAGTCTTCAGGGTTGAAAACTCTAAGTGAGTGATAGGCATTTACAACTCTAGGTTTCTTTGGGTAAGTTACTAGGTTAGACAACTTGAAAATCAAGTATGAAATGAGGTGGATTTTTTTAATATTTATATTAACCTGTGCATTAATGATAACTAAGTGACATGTGTGAGGAAAGCCACATAAGTGTTTTGATGACTGTCAAGCTTCATGAGTTACTTTGCTTATTTTCATTTTCAAACTCAAGTAACTCTACAACCTCGATTTGGTCTAAACTTGTGAAGACTTTGGGCTTACGAAGCTTTATTGATTTTACTTAGTAAGTGGAGTAATGCAACTTTGAAACCTCGAGTGGTTATAATTATTATTTTATGGGTTTGTTAATATACTTTGATCAAGTTTTGGGAAGTAAAGTCATTTCACAATTTTGATTTAAACTAAATGGTGTAACATAGGTTTGCAAAGATAACTCACTTCACCTTTTTGAATAAGTAAAGTAACCTAGAGAACCCTAGTTGGGGTAGAAATCAGCCCAATTTTTTTTTTTTTTAGAAATACGGACAAATAGGTTTTATAATAATGAACCAAGAAGAAATTTCCTAACCTTCTAGAGCAAATCGAAGCAATTGGTGACAAAATCAAACATAATGAAAACTACTAAAGTCTAAGTCTTATTTAGGGGACTAAGATTTGACAAGGATAACTAAATCTCATAAAACAAAAGACAAAAATTTCAATAAGGGTAGCCCAAAATTCCACGTGTAAAATTTTTGGAACACCAGCTGGCTCTTATTGGGTACACTTTTATTTTTATCAAAAATATTGAAATAAGGGTGAGATCCTATTATCTCTAGTTCTGATTCTTGTTTATTGGGTATGGAGTCATGTAAAACTCAATCACAAAAAACCTTGAAACAAACAAACATAAAATAAAAATAACTATACAGAATAAAAATTGAGATTTTATTTATTTACACACAAATTTTACCCTAATTCTCAATTTTTATAAATATTCAAGTGTTTCCCATTGTAATACAATGATAGTTCAATTCCATCTCAGTAAGATAGGATGAAACTATCATTCCCATCAATCTTCTTTATTGTGAAAGGTCCTTTCCACAATGAGTCAAATTTGTCATACATACCTTTGGTTCATTTCACTTATCCCACAACAGGACTGAGTCACCAATTTAAAACTTTATTTCTTTATACTTTTTGTCAAAAATCCTCTTTACTTTCATTTGATGATCAATTAACCGATTAGCAACCTGAGTACAAACTTTTTGTAGTTTAGATAAAAACATAATTGATGTTGGGACATCCTTTTGGATCCCAATATGGACTCATTTTTGGCTTGATTTTATCTATTAGGTTTTGGGTAGGTGAATTGGGTCCTAATTTTATCTTAGGAGTTATCAAAGTTAGTCCAAGTGGCATAAAATTTGAATTTTGGAGTTTCCCTCCAAAACTACCACATTTGAAAATTTAAATTTTTGAACCTTGTTGAAGGATTTATATGCATTTTTTTAAGGTGGAAAAGGTTATAATAAGTTAAATAATTTTATAATATGTATTAAGGATTTTTAAAGGTCATAAACATGTTATTTAGGTTTTAGGCATGGTCATAAAGTTCATATATTGGTAAAACATGAAAATGTAATGCACTTTTCATAAATTCAATGTAGGAAACTTCCAAGAATCATTTATGCTTCTTGTAAAAGGTGTTAGAGTGAGTTTTTGATATTATTATAATTTATTCCATTTTTATGTGAATAATAATGGATATGTAATCAATGAAAGATGATGAATAAAGGACTATGATGTTGAAACTTTTGTGTACACTATTTTTGGCATGACTGTGAGCAGAATATTGTGTGTTTGATTCTTCAAATATGGTAATAAAATGGTTTTTTGAGTAACAAAAATTATTAAGGAACAAATTTTATCCTCTTTAATGAATCAAGGACACTTAATTTTGTTGTATTTAGTCATCTTATTGAAATAGACTAGGTTTGTCAAATAGTAAAGGTAAGCAATTAGCCTACTCAGGTGTTTGTGTGAATTTATGTCATTGATTTCTACATTGAATGTATATTTGGAAGGTTTATGAGGGTTATATATAAATTTATATGACATAAAATAGGTCTCTAGGGTAGTAAGTTTCCATTTGTTTAGTGATCTTACTCAAACTCTCAACTTACAATCAGAAATCCTTAGTTTGTGCATTGAGTTTGCACCTTGGAACTAGTTTTTAGACTCTAAAGGAATTAAGAAAGGATTGGAATAGGTTTTTGAAGTGGGAAGACTCAAAATAAAGGTGTTAAGGTTGGTGAAAATTTGAAACAATGAAAACTTTAAGTGAAACCCTGTGCATACCCTGCTTATTGTCATGAACACAGTTAATAATGACTGAGAATGGTTGATAGAGATTGATATGGGCACTTTGAACCCTAGGTTATTGAAGGAAAAAGATTCATATTACCTATAAAAATCGTTTCCAACAAGTTTCATAGTTTTAAACACTATATAAACCAAGATATAACACTTTGATGAGCTTCAACCTGCACAGTCTTTAGAAACCCTACCAACTAGAGGTTAGCCTATTAGGAGTAATAAAACTAGTGAAAAATCATAGTTTTTTGTAATCCTATGTATTTTTATGTATAAATAAATAAAATAATTTCAAAACCATATAGAATAGGTAGTATGTATGGACTTCTAGCAAAGGGTGTGGAAAAAGGGCTAAAAAGGCCTAGTTTGGAAGAGCTACAAGAGTGAAAAGTGACTTAGAGTGAGAGTTAGGACCTCAAATTTGAAAAAAAAAGTGTATTTAATTAATATAAAGGATATTTTCATATTGTTAATTCATCATAGATAGTAATTTTCTTTTAATAACCCATTTTTAGTCAGATAGGGCTACAAGGAAAGCTTATTTATAAGGTAGAGTTGCATAAGGGTTAAGTGGGTGATGAGATAGTTATTTGAGTCTCTCTTAAATAGGATAAATATTTTGAAATCCAATAAAAAACATGTGATCTTGTACTTAACATGGTTAGTGAACTCTTAAACCTAAGACAAGAAGGAAGATTCCATTGTTCAAGGATAAGAAAGTAAACACTTGTGCAAGATCTGCATCATTTAGTATCAGAGTGTAAGGATGTTCAGAGGATAATATTAAGAAATAAAAATTTCCATGAAGGAAAAATAAACCTAAAACATTTCAAAGAATGAAACAAAACATGGTAAATTTTCTCATTGAAATAAGGAACATGTAGGCTAGAATGGAAGCCATGGGGATAGTTGAAAGAATAAGAGTCATTGCTAAAGATGAAAATGATCGAGAAGAGAAAGATCATAGAGAAAAATATGAGGAATAAATATAAGATATAATTGAGGAAATATTTATCAAATCCATGATGAATATGGGATCCAAACTAAAGCTATATGTGCCAATGTATGAAGACAATCTAAATGTGGATGAGTTGGTGGATTATATAGCATCTATGGACAATTATTTTGAGTATGAGGAGGTGGATGAAACCAAGAAAGTGAAATTTTTAGTCACAAGATTGAGAGGACATGCTTCTTTGAGGTGGGATGGAATCTAGGAAGAGATAAGGAGAAGAGGTAAAGCCAAAATCTAGTCATGGGATAGGATGGTGGTGAAGATGAAGGAAAAGTTCATGCCCAAAGATTACCATACACATTTGTTCAAGAGATTAAAAAAAATTAGACAAAAGGATCATTTAGTAAAGTAGTATACCTAAGATTTTCATATATTTACAATCAGGATAGGACACTTTGAAGAAGATTATGAGAAGGTAGCAAGGTATTTGAATGGTCTCAAGTTCTCCATACAAGATGAGATCAGTATATTGACATTGAAATAAGTTGAAGAATCATACCAAGTAGCCTTGAAAGCTAAAGAGAAGTTAGTGAGAAATCCTACATAGAAAGTAAGAGGAATAGGCAAACAAGTGAGAGGAAGAGGAGAGTATGACAATAAGCATGCATATGATGAAGACGAAAGCAATGGAAAAAGACATGAAATATAGCCAATAGGTGGTTATAGAGGTAGGAGACCATACTGTAGAGGTGAAGATGCATCTAGAAGAAGAGGAACTAGTGGCTTCATAGAAAAATGATTCAAGTGAAACAAGTATGAAGGTCATTATTATTATTACTATCCAGAGGAGCAACAAGAAAGGAGTTATAGGAATGAGATCATAAATCAAATGGTGTAGCTTATAGATGAAGAGAGTGTTGGTTCAAATTAACATATAGTGGCACCTAAAGAAGGAGAGGATCTCTTGATGAGAAGGGAATTACTAAATACACCAAAGGATAAAGATCCTACACAAAGGAGAACACCCCTTAGGACAACATGTAAGTCATATGGTAAATTTTACAAAATTATTATTGATTTATGGATTACGAACAATTTGGTTTCCAATGAGATGGTAAGCGAACTTGGTCTCAAAAGATTGCCTCATCTTACACCTTACAAAGTTTCTTGGCTTGAAAAAGGGTATAGTTTGCTTGTTAATAAAAAAATATTATTAGATTTTAGATTAATACCTATAGGGATTAGGTTATGTGAGATATCATCCCCATGGATGTGTGTCATGTATTTCTAGGAAGGCCTTGGCAGTTTGACAGGTCAACTAGTCATGTTGGGGTGAAGAACACCTATTATTTAGAGCATAAGGGAGTAAAGTATACACTATTTCCTTTGAAGAATGATGAATTTTTTTTTGGATTATAACCTAAGGTATTGGTTCCAAGTTATAATGAGTTGGTGCAGTAGGAAGATGAATAAATGAAGATGGAAGAACAACCCAAGGAGATTGACAGAGCCCAAGTTGAGGAATGTAAACCATTGACAAGAAAGACCTTTTTAAGTAAGTTAGTGAACGAGTTGTTTGAAAATTTGTCTCAAAATTTGGTGAAATTTTTTATTTGTGAATTAATATAAGGCATGATAGTAAATCTCACATACATGAGGTAAAGTCTTGAAAATATAAGAGTTAAGAAAGAGATGAGTAGTGTACATCAAGTCTAAGAAGAAAAATCTAGAGAAAGAAAAGGCATGAGAGTGATGAGTCAAGAAAATGAGAATATGGGAGTGAAAAATAAGTCATTGTGTATAGAAGAGGTTAAGGTTAGTTATGAAGATAATATGCAGCAATAATTCAAACACTTAAACAATCAAATGGCATGCAAAGACTCAAGAGTTGATATGTATGAGATGGAGTGTACCAAGTAAAGAGAATGGGTAAAGAATGAAGAAAAAACATTTTAAATAGTAGTTTCATATGAAATAAAGGTTGAGATGAATCATTTTTAAGGTATGGAAGCATGGTTTGCACATCCAAAGTAAGCAACATAAGACATTAACAACGTTTTCCTTAACATGTTTGTTGCATGTGCAGGTACCCCATTAAAGAGAAAGAACCATAAGAGGCCTAGTTGTGTGTCCTAAGAACATGTTAACCTATATTAGACTTAAGTATAATAAAAAAACTTCAATTTATAGGTAAAAATAAATTAAGGAAGAAAAAACACCAAGTTGACGTATATGGCAAAAAAATTTAGCTTGGTAATATGATGCAGGGACATCCTTTTGAATCCTAATATAAACTCATTTTTTGATTTTTTTTTTAATTATGTGTTTTTTAGGTGTATTAGGTCCTTAATATTTTCTTAGGAGTTATCAAAGTTAGTCCAAGTGGCAAAAAAAAATGAATTTTGGAGTTTCCCTCTAAAACTGCCACATTTGAAAATTTGAATTTTTGAACCTTGTTGAGGGATTTATATGCATTGTTTGAAGGTGGAAAAGGTTAGAAAAGGTTAAATAATTGTATAATATGTCTTAATTATTTTTAAAGGTGATAAAAATGTTATATAGTTTGTATGCATGGTCACA
Source organism: Torreya grandis (assembly GCA_037957365.1). Classification (NCBI taxonomy): domain Eukaryota; kingdom Viridiplantae; phylum Streptophyta; class Pinopsida; order Cupressales; family Taxaceae; genus Torreya; species Torreya grandis. Next base: position 1,367,327 of record JARHVA010004578.1, on the reverse strand, counting down.
AATTTCATATATTGGTAAAACATGATAATGTAATACACTTTTCATAAGTTCAACATAGGAAACTTCAAAGAATCAGTTGTGTTTCTTGGAAAAGGTGATAGAGTGATTTTTTGGAACTATGATAATGTATTCAATCATTAGGTGAATAATAATGGATATGTAATCAATGAAAGATGATGAATAATGGACTATGATGTTGAAAATTCTTTATACACTATTTTTTGCATGACTATGAGTAGAATATTGTGTGTTTGATTCTTCAAATATGGTAAGTAAATGGTTGTTTGAATAATAAAAATTATTTAGGAAATTTTTTTATCCTATTTAATGAATCAATGAATCTTAATTAAGATGTAAGTAGTCATCTTATTGAAATAGACTAGGTCTGTCAAACAACAAAGGTAAGCAATCAGCCTACTCAGGTGCTTGTGTGAATTTATGTCATTGATTTCTATGTTTCATGTAGATTTGGAAGATTTATGAGGGTTAAAGATAAATTTATAGGACATAAAATAGGTATGTATGGTAGTAATTTTCCATTTTTTTGGTGATCTTACTCAAACTGTCAACTTACAAGACCAAAAACCCTTAGTTTGTGCATTGAGTTTACACCTTGGAACTAGTTTTTAGACTCTAAAGGGGTTAAGAAAGGATTGTAATAAATTTTTAAAGTGGGAAGAGTAAAAATATAGGTGTTTAGGATGGTTAAATTCTGAAACAAGATTTTTTTTGAGTGAAACCTTGTGCATACCCTACTTACTATCAAGAACACAGTCACGAATGATTGAGAATGTTTGACAAAGATTGATCTGATCATTTTCAACTCTAGGTTATTGAATTAAAATTATGAATATTAAATATATAGATATTTTAAATAATTTTCATGGTTTTAAACCCTATATAAACTAATACAGAGCACTTTGATGAGCCTCAACCTACATAGTCTTTAGAAACACTGCCAACTAAGGTTTATCCTATTGGGAGTAATCCAATTAGTGATTTTTTTTAATACTGTGTATTTTTATGTCCTCTAACTGAATAACATAATTTCAAAACTATACATAATAGGTAGTATGGTATTTTAACAAAGGGTGTGGGAAAAGGGCTAAAAGGGCATAGTTTGGAAGAGCTACAAGAACAAAAAGTGATGTAGGGTGAGAATTAGGACCTAAAATTTGAACCAAAAGTGTATTTAATTAATATAAAGGATATTTTAGTATTTTAAAGTCATCATAGAGAGTATTTTTCTTATGCTAACCCATTTTTAGTCAGATAGGGCTACAAGGAAAGCTTATTTGTAAGGCATATTTGCATAAGGGGTAAATGGGTGATGAGATAGTTTGAATAAAGAGTATATGGAGTTATTTGAGTCTTTCCTAAGAAATATAATGATATTGAAATCAAATAAAAATCTTTTGATATTTTACTTTACATGGTTGGTGAACTCTTAAACCTAAGATAAGAAGGAATATTCTATTGTTCAAGGACAAGAAAGTAAATACTTGTGCAAGATTTGCATCAATAATCCTCTTGTAAAGTGAATCTTGATAAGTTACATATTCAATAGACTTAGATATTCATTAATCAAAAAACTCTATGGTGATGGTATTTTAACATCTATTCCATATAAAAATTGAAATAGTGACATGTCAATGGCTTTCTTTGGAGTGATTTTGTCATCCCATAATGCATCAAATAGCTTATTGTGCTTGGTGGGTTGATTATCATCTAATTTATTAAGAATTATAGTCATCAAGTTCTTATTACTTGATTTAGCTTTGCCATTCCCTTGAGGATAGTAATTTTAAGAGTGAACTAATTCTATTCCATATAAATAATAGAAATGGGTTAGTTTAGCTAAAGAAAAGTTAGCTACATTATATGTTACTATCTTGTGAGGAACACAAAACCTTACTATGATGTTTGGCTTGATAAAATCACATACAAATTTAGAATTGGCTTGCTTGATAGGAATGGCTTCTACCCACTTACTGAAGTAATCAGTGGTGGTTAAGACATAACAATGGCCGACACTTGAAGTGGGATTCAACATGCCAATAAAATCTATGCCCCACTGGTAGAATGGTTCGTTGATTATGAATGGTTTTAAATGTAATGTTGGAAAATTTGGATGTTCCAAAAAATGTTGACATGATTGACATTTAGAAACCCAATCTGAACTATCTTGGAAAAGAGTAGGCCAATAGTCCCTTATTTGTAAGAGTTTATGTGTTATAACCCATGTTGAAAAGTGACCTCCATAAGCTATATCATGGGAATATTCTAGTAGTCTATTTCATTGTTATTTATCCACAAAATGGAGTAAGAACCATTAATTCCTCTTTTACACAAGCCATTATCCCAAAGAACAAAATCTTTTGACTTTAGCTTAACGATATGTTTTTCCTTATGTGTAAGATGTGCTAAACATTCTCCATAAGTTAGGAAGAAAGCAATATCATTGTACCATTCATCAACAAGATAAAAAAAAGAACCATGGGAAAATTTTCATTTGATTCATCTTAAAGCAAATATACCATCATATCTATGTCATCTAGTTTAATTTCTATCATTAGTTGACACAAGCCTCTTCCTTTCGCTATATTTGTTGGTTTGATATCAAGTTCAAACTCTTGAACCTTAGCTACCTAGGTGCCTCTTAGTAATCCCAACTCTTGTTGAGTTAGAATATATTTAAATATAGTGTCAGGTACATATATTTTAGTATTTGAAGACAAGATATAGTATCTAAAGTATTTGCATAATTTGAATACAACAAATGCATGTTTATCCATATATTTATACTTTAGTTCATAATGTTTTAATGGATGGATCATAAAAGCTATTGGAGATTCAATATTTTCATCATTATTTTGTAGAAGTATGGTTGACATGATATGTTCAAAAGAATAACAATAGAGAATGAATTCCTTACTAAAATATGGAAAAAATAGTACTAGAGATTGATCTATGACTACTTTAATATTTTCAAATGCCATTTTACCTTGAACATTCCACTTGAATTCTTGCTTCTTTTTCATCATATCATAAATGTGGTGAGTTAACTTAGAAAATTTAGGAATGAACCTTTTAAGGAAGTTAACCTTATCAAAGAATGAATGTACCCCTTTCATAGACATAAGCAGAGGTAGACTTTGAATAGATTTCACCCTTTCTCGATCAATATTTGTTCCTTATTTTGAGATGATGTGATCAAGAATTTTCCCTTCAGTCATGATAAATATTGATTTCTTAGGATTCAAAGAGATCACATGTTTTTAGCACTAGATGATAACCTCTTATAAATCAATCATATGATTACCTCTCTTATTAGATAATACTATCAAGTCATCAAGATATACAACTATACTCTTATTCTTTAGATGCGCAAATGTCAAATCCATCACTCATTGAAAAGTTTCTCTGGTATTAACAAGTCTAAAGGGCATCATTTGATTGTAAAATGTCCCTCATGGTGTTGTGAAAGCCATCTTGTATTGATATTATTCCACCATTTTTATCTAATTATGTCCTGAAAATCCATCTACATGGACAAAAGTTTTGATCCTATAACTACTTGCAAGGTATGATCCATAATAGGTAATGGATAGTTATCTTTTAAATAAGATTGATTTAGATTACGAAAAAAAAAAAACATATTTATCCATTCTTATTTCTTATTGGGATAATGTTAACTAACCATGATGAATGATGAATGAGATAAATGATCTTAGCATCAAGTAAATTTTATATTTCAGCAAAGATAGTACCTATGATTATTGGGTTATGATGGCAAAGCTTTTATCTGAAAGGTTTCACCTCTAGCTGAAATGGAATGTAATGTTGTACTTATTTTTGATAAAAATTCTTTAGGTATTTAAAATACCATGCAAACAAATCGATATATTTCCTAAGAATCTTAATGTATGCTTCTTTTTTCCTCTTGGGAACAACGTTTTCCAATGTTGACCATCTTGGGCTCTTTTTCAGTACCCAAATTAACCTGTTATACTTCTAGAGAAGAACTCTCACCATATAATTTATTTTTCTTTATAAACTGATCATGTTTATCAAAAATTTATTATAAAAAAACTAACTCTTTAAAATTTTTATTTACATTCAATTGAATCACATCTTCATTATCATCATGCTTGAGGTTAGTATTACTTATCATTGTATGGCATGGAAGTAAACTACATCCTTCAAAATATAGTTCTTCAAAATGATCTTATTACTCAAGGAAAGTAGATATCTTTTTGTCATCATTAAAGACCTTCCACTGATCAACATTTTCTAGAACCCTTGGATGAAAAACCATTTCTAATCTATAGTCACCTTCTTGAAAAAGTGTAGGATGCTGATTTGGCATGAACAGAGTTGTGGTAACCACAAGAGAATCAACTCTAGATTTTTTATCACAAGGAATGAAATTGATTGAAAAGGATGCAAAATCAAGTGTCGCACTCAAAAATCAATCATGGTAGTGCCTTATCTTATCTTTTTTTACATGGTATTGGCCATAAATTTGCCTTACAATCAAATCAGCATCTCCTTATGCTTTTATAAGTCTCACTCCTTTTCATTTTGCTTATTCTAGTCCTAACAATAGTGTTTCATACTTTTATGTGTTTTTAGTATTTTTAGACATTAGTTTATAAGAGTAAGGATATACCTTACCATACAATGATATCAATACAACCCTAACACTCAAATGAAGGGAAGAACATCTACCATCAAATTCTAGAGTCCATATTTTCTCTTCTTTTTCTTGTGTCTCTCATTATTACATGTCCTTACCCAATTCAAGGTAATAGATTCCATGATCTGATTCTTCAAAAAGAATATGTGATCTTAGATCATCTAACTTGAAAAATGTATACTTGGATTTCTTCTCGGGTTCAAGTTTCTGACTTATACTTTTGATTGGAATATGAACACAAGACCAATCCATCTTGAATTCTCCCTCAGGTCTTTGTAAAAGTTTATAATCAATAACACTCTATAGGAAATAGGAATATCTACTACCAAAATTTTCATTTTAAGCCTCTTACCTAGAAAATATGCTAGAACAACTTGAGCATCTTTGATTAGACAAATCAAAGGATCTTGTCTTTCTATTAAGTAACATCTCCCTATTGACTTAGTTAGAGTGAGGCCAAGGGCATTAAATACTTTAGCTAGCATGACATTATTAGAATCTCTAGAATATAGGATAAAATTTCTCAACTTAAACCCATGGATTAAGAGAGATACATAGAATGGCTATATTCTTTCAGATGTGGAAGCAAATGTAGGATAGGTAGTTGTAGCATTGTTTTGGAAAAAGACCTATTTGGGAGTAGGAAAGATACCTTTTGAAACATTAGTTGTATTTTTTGATCCTTTAATTTGAACATACTTAACTAATCTATTCAACTAGTCGGGATAGGACCTCAAGTATTTGGATTTTGACATTTAAATCTTAGTTTTCTTGATGTGGTCAATAATTTCAAAAGAAGGGATGAATATAGACAAAGCAATATAGTTCCAGAAGTACGAGTAACTAGATTATGAGGTTGAGAATAAGAATATTTTGTATATTTATCTTTTAGAGCAAGAGAATAGGGTAAAGGGCTACCTCTTTTAAGGATGCTAACATTTAACCTAGAATCTTCTTTCTCTTTCCTTTATTCTTTAAAATATTTTTCATCAACTTATTGAGATTATGACCTTGTAAATATTACAAAAGAGTGACTATGGTCACCTTCAATCATTTTTAATAATCACTTTCTATTTGATATTCAAGGTAGCCTATATTGGAATTGTTAATAAGATATACAAAATCATTCTCATCAGTGAATATTTGATCAAGATCAACAACCATATGATCTTTTTTGATCATTTCAACATGGTTTTTCAGAGCATCCTCAATCATCAGTATTTGTAGAGACCTATTAATATGATTCTGGTATTGATTATTGAAATTCCATGTAGGTGCATTCCTGATAAGAGAAGAATGAGTACCTTGAACAATTTTCCTTTTAACTGGTAATAAGTCATTAGCCAATTTCTATAATAGGGGATCAGTTATGGTTTGCAATGTAGTCAAAGTAGAACCATAAACCTTGGAAGTTGTTTTATTATTATTTATAGCCATAATAAGGTCATCTTCAACATTTGTAGCAATGTTTAGAGATGTTAAATAAGTCAGATGTGCTCTACACAACTAATAGCTAACCTCTAGTAACTGAGCATTGATGAAAAACATTTTCGATTATCACCAATGAGTTGAGTATCTTGAGGTATTTTATAGAGTAGTCTATTAAATTTATCAATGAAATCTCGCATGTGTTCATGTGGTTCTTTTTTAAGCTGATTCAATTAGGTGAACAATATGTGTGACTCCTCAATAGCTTTAAAACTTTTTTTCAAATTATTCATACATAGTGGCCCAATTGGTTATGGTACTAGGAGCTAAATGGTAGAACCATTTTACATATAAATCATGTAAGATTTCAATGAAGAGTCTAATTGACACATATTCATGATCAATGCTAGTCACTCCACAAGATACAAAAAAGTAGCTATGTGCTCATCTAGACTCTATTTTCCATCTCCTATAAACTTAAGAAAGTTCTTTCTTAACGCCTTAGGCAAGATGTGGAGAGGGGGAGTTAAATTCAATAAGCCAATCACATCCCCCCAAGGAATAGGAAGTTATTGTGCCATTATTCTAGGAATAATGAATTGAGTATTAGTAGGTTGGAGTATCTTTGAAGAGCTATATTATAGCCAATTCACATGATTTTTTATTTGTTGGATAAGCGAAAGACTTGATCTTATTTTTTTGGTTTGGGGAGGAAAGCAAAAATTAAACTATTTTTATAGTTGAAAAAAGTGGACAATTTGGCCTTGAGCTCTTTTTGCCCTGGTGAAAGGTTGATTTACCAGATTGAAGTGCTTATGCTTATCTAAGGATTTGTTTAAGTTAGCTCAGGTGTATAAACAAAGACTTGGTAAGTGATTACTTGAAATACAACAACTTAAGATAAACAAAGACTTGGTAAGTGATTACTTGAAATACAACAACTTAAGATAAACAAAGTGTTTCTTTTAGATAATCAAATCTATCTTCACAAAATGTATGTTTCAATTCACAAGTGCACCTTTATTTTGGTTGTGTCTTATTATACGATAGTGTGGAAAATTTATAATTTTGGATAATTGGCCATTAGTCTGTGTCTAACTTATCCTTGTTGGATAATCTAATTTAACTCTACTTAAGTTCATGTTCCCTAGTAGAATCACCAGAAACTATTGGTTAGATATTTTATAAGATAAAACGAGGTACCTAGGTAGTCATGGGATTAAATCCATTTCATTTAATGGTGAAGATCCTATATGTTTATGTTTATCTATCCTAAATATTCACACTTTTAGTTATTCAAAATTTATATAAATCATGCACAAGTTATCCTATTTTTGGGTATTACTTTAATCATAAAGTCCATGAATCATAACAGAGTGACCTTGCATCAAGTAAGCATCTAATTTAGAGATTATGGAAAGAATTTATTATAACGTGGGTAATGAAAATACTAGAATATTTGAGAAATAAATAAATTTTACTTCACAATAATTAGTTTTTGTAGAGCTTATTGTATCTGTATAAACATATAAACATTCAAGATGTGATAATTCTTTCAGCAAATAATTGAGAAAAATTTGACTTCATATTTAGATTAAATGATAATAGAAATGTTACCATTTTATTCTTCACATAATTTAGTGAAAGATCTACTTAGACACAAAGTTCCTCATAAATCAACTTTCTTCCTATTCACTTTGAACTAAGTTCATAAAAAAAATGTAGAAATCTAAATGCAACATTTCATATTGCTTAATATATTTTGCATAATAGTTACAATTACTTTTAAAAATTACCATATTATGTATCAAATTCCTCCCCCATATTTATACATTTTTAGATATTAAATACAATTAGGAGACAACTCCTTAAATTCCCCATGTGTTATGTTAAATTTAGAAAACCATTGTGAGATGTCTTCCTTGAATTTCTCATGTGTGGCTTCAACATATGGTGACATGTAGCTCCTCTTTGTATTATTTTTTGGATCAAATACAACCTATTTTCATGCTATGTAGAGCTCGATTAAGTAATTCAATTTTACAAAATGACTTTAAGTAATGACATCTAGCTAAGTTACTTGAGTTTTTCACTTTATCAAGTAACTTACTTTTACAAGTAATTTATCCGAGGGATATTAATTGTAAACTAACTAATTAAAACAAAATTAATTCAAATAATTGTTTTTTTAATTCATTTAAATAAAATGGAAGAAGTTGAGGAGGGAAGAAATAAAAATCATTCTGATTCATGAACCTCTGTTTTGCACATTTCCTTGTAGTTTATGTGTTATGACATCATATATTGAATAGCTACACCATCTGACTTGGCAATTGATTGTCTTTGTATTTCAAATCTTAGTATCTCATTTTATATCTTCTTGCAATAACCTTTCACGTTCTCAATATTGGGTCCCAATGTTTTGACTTGTTTACTTTTTATTAACTCTTTTATTGATTTTACTGTGAATGGAGTCATGGACTTTTCAATTACTTGATTGAATTACTAATGTAATTTCTCATGTGTCCTTGGAATTTCATTAAATCAAAAATTCATGATATAGAAGATACAATCCTCTATATCTACTTTTATGTTGCAAGCATCTTCTTCCAGAGTCTTCATTTCTTCAAGCATTGCTCCAAAAATGTGCATGCAAAAAGATATGATATGTTTTTCTTGTTTTGATTTCATCACCAATCCCTCTAGAAGAATCTTTCCTTAAAAATATTTTCATGTAAAACATCTATTCATTGAATGATATCTTATTGCAATTCAGATATTCCATTTTCATTTTCGATCTCCTTCATTATTTTCAGTTGTGTCAATTTATTCTCAATATTAGCTAAATTACCTGGAACCTCAGGAAACTATTTCCATGTAGTTTATATCATTTTATCTATCCATTCATAAACTAATTTGGCCTTGTTAGTAGTTTCCTCTACCTCAGTTATTTTTTTTAATCAAACACATCTCCTAAAAGTAATGGCTACTGGGGAGTAGATCTTGCCACTTTAGCAATTATTTCACACAACTTAGAAATTTACTTCTTTAGTATAGTTTTATCAGCCTTTTCTTCATCAAGCTTCTAAAAGAGAGTATTGATAAGGGTCTATGTGTCTTACTTCATGCCTTCTATAGTAACTTCCCTTAGGGATACCTTTGTAATTTCCAAGTCTTCTTCAGTGATTTCACCCTTATGCTTACCCTGTGGAGGAACTGATATTTCTACAAATTTTTGACCTTAAGGCTCAATTATCAATTTTGAAGTCACTCTAGAACTCTTAATATTTTTGACTTTAAAATCAAGACTTTATGGAAGTCACAAGTCTATCTCTTCTAAATTTATTTCTTCTTTTGATTCGAGATCTATTTGTAATGCCAACCATGAAGAGAAATTTGTACCAATGGAAGTGGCTAACTATATTATCATTTGCTACTGATTATCTCCCACCTCTATTTCTTGAGAAGGAGCTTACTCTACATCTAAAATCTATTTTATATGAACAACATTGAAATCTATTTGTTTATATATCTCTTTTTCTACCTCATTGTAAAAAATTTCTTATTCTTTGTCTTTTCTTGTGGTTTTAATCTCACGCTCAACCATTACCTTTTGTTGTGATACCTCTTGAGGTGAGATTAATTCTCTAGTAGTTACCTATTCTGACTCTTTTTTGGTAGCAATAAGAGGAATGATGGGCTGATCATCAGAAGGAGGTGGAGGTGGAGAAGATGGGTGAAGAGGAGGAAGAACATCAATCTTGTTGGGGATCAACCAACAAACTTGATTACTTTTATGCAAGGAACTAAACACGAAATTAAACTAGAATTGAAAGCAACTAGAATCAGAAATAGCAAAGAATAAGAGATACAAGAAACCACCCTAAAAACTTGTATTAAACTCTTCCAAAATGAAATATAATGAAGAAAATAACACTTTCTTCTCACACCTCTCAGATGTACAGGTCTCTTTCCCTCAAGAGTTCTCTTAATCAATTCCAACAACTTGGATTGATATACATATACAATTCTTGTACTATTCTCATACACACAAGCTATGAAGATCTATCCCTACATATAGAATTAGGGATCATGAGCTATGCATTAACAACCATTAGATACACCTCCTAATCAAAGGCTTAAAATAGTCCTACTAAAGATAGAGATGTGGACTTACAAGTAACAGTTAATCTAATTATGCAAACAATCTATTTCATCCATGAAAATATAATTTTTGGATGCACAGGTAACCGACGTCGGTCCCTGCCTATCTACACATGACCGATGTTGGCCGATCCATAACCGACATCAGTAGCTACTGGTCGACTCCTTGCCATCATCAGTGACTATGTAAATCTAGCAACTTTAGCATCCACTCATCTGGTGAAGCTTTTAGCTCCACAACTCAACAATCTCCCACTTGGAGATAAACAGCTGCACCAGTACCTGTACAACAACATCTTATAGCTTTTCCATCTTCAAACTCAATCTTGAAGACCAAAAAAAGTTGAATGAAGATTCAACTTCTCCTTTGTTACTAGCTTTGTTAACATATCAGCAAGGTTCTCATCTGTATGGATCTTTTCCAGCTTCAACTCACCATCCTCCAATACCTGTCTTATGAAGTGGCACCTAAGCTATATATGTTTGGTTCTTAAATTAAAGGCTGAATTCTTAGCCAAATGAATTACACTTTGACTATCACTATACAATCTGCAACTCTCTTTCTCCTTTCCCAAATCTTCCATGAATCGTGTCATCCATATCATCTCTTTGCTAGCCTCTGTGACTGCAATGTATTCTGCCCCTGTAGTAGATAAGGCAACAACCTTCTGCAACTTTAAAATCCAGCTAACTGTCATTTCACCAACAGTGAAAACATATCTTGTGGTGCTTCTTCTACCATCTAAGTCACCTGCCATATCCGCATCTACATATCCATGTAGAGAAGTGTTTGACCCTCCATAGCATAAATGCCTACTACTGGTCCCTCTCAGATATCTGAGAATCCACTAAACTAATTTCCAATGCTCCTTCCCTGGATTTGCCATATACTTACTGACAACTCCCACTGCTTAGGCAATATCCGGTCTAGTACATACCATTGCATACATTAAGCTCCCAACTGCGGAAGCATATGGAACTCTACTCATGTACTCTACCTCATCATGTGAATTAAGACACTGTTCTTTACTCAACTTGAAGTGTCTAGCCATAGGTTTGCTCACCAGTTTTGCATCCTGCATATTGAACCTCTCCAACACCTTGTTCACATAATCCTCTTGAGACAAAATCAACCTATGATTTTTCTTATCTCTCTTAATACTCATGCCAAGGATTTTCTTTGCTGTTTGCAAATCCTTCATGGCAAATGTGTGAGCTAATTTTTCCTTAAGCTCAGAAATATCCTGCATGTGTGAACTTGCAACCAACATATCATCTACATACAGCAACATGATAATATATCTACCATTATCCAATCTCTTAAAATATACACAATGGTCAGATTGACATCTACTGAAGCCATGCTCAGTCATAAACCTGTCAAATTTCAAATACCATTGTCTAGGAGCTTGCTTGAGACCATACAAGCTTTTCTTCAATCTGCACACAAGTTTCTCCTTACCTTTGACCTCAAATCCTTTCGGCTGATCCATATATATTTCTTCATCCAAATCTCCATGAAGAAATGATGTCTTAACATCAAGCTGCTCAAGATGCAAATCCTCAATAGCAACTAAAGACAATAAGGTCCGTATAGAAGTCATTTTAACTACAGGAGAAAAAATCTCACCAACATCAATACCTGGTTTTTATGCAAATCCTTTCACTACCTAGCCTTATATCTCATCTGTCCATTCTCACCTTCCTTCAATCTATAGATCCATCTATTTTTCAGTGTTCTCTTTCCCACTGGCAACTCAACCAAATCCCATGTTTGGTTCTCTTTCAAGGAATCAATTTCCTCATTCATGCCTAGCTCCCACTGATTCTTGGATTCCACCTATATTACTTCATCAAAACACTCTGGTTCTCCACCATCAGTGAGCAATAAATAGAATAATGAACGAGAATATCGAATTGGAGGTTTACTTACCCTTTCTAACCTCTTGATGGGCATCTGAGACTCATTCACAACATGCTGTCCACCTAAATTCTCTGATAGTGATCGACCTCGGTCACCTCCAGGCCTGTAACTGACCGACATTAGTTCCTCATGACTGACATCAGTTCCTTCCTAACCGACATCGGTCACTGTCTGACTGACATCGGTTCCTATATTGCCAACGTCAGTTTCTGCCTGACCAATGTCGGTCTCTATGTTTTCCTCTCTGTGATTATTATTTCCTGTGAGCTCATTTTGGATCGTCACCTCGTCCAATTCAACATTGCTCTGCTCAAATTGATTCAGCTTCTTGAGTTGATCGCTATACATCACTTTCTCATTGAAAACAACATCACGGCTCTTAATTATTTTGTTAGTTCTTAGATTCCAAAATCAGAATCCGAAATCCCCAAAGCCATAACCAATAAATGTGCACCTCATAAACTTAGCATCCAGCTTCTTTCTATTTTCCTTATCAATGTGCACAAAAGCTTCAGAACCAAAAACTTTGAGAAATGAAAGATCTACCTTTTTACCTGTCCACACTTCTTCTAGAATTCCACCATCTGGAGCTGAAGAGGGTCCTCTGTTAATCAGGTAAACTGCAGTATCTACAGCTTTTACCCAAAACTATAAGGGCAAACCAGCATGTAACCTCATACACCGTGCATGCTCCAATATTATTTTGTTAATCCTTTTAGCAACTCCATTTTGTTGAGGTGTCCTTGGAATTGTCCTTTGCTTGTGTATTTCATTCATATAACAATACCAGTTGAACTTATAGCCGTAGAACTCACCACCATTGTCAGATCTAAGGCACTTCAATCTCCTACCTATTTCATTCTCAACTAAAGCTTTCCACATCTTAAAAGTGTCAAAAACATCATATTTCTTCTTTATGCAATAAACCCATACCTTTCTTGTAGCATCATCAATGAAGCAAACATAATATTGTGATCTTCCAATAGAAGCAACTTGAGCTGGTCCCCACACGTCTATGTGAACAAGCTCTAACTTGTGCTTCTTCTTTGTTGACCCAGTCTTGAGAAAACTCACTCTCTTCTATTTCCAAAAAATACAGTGCTCACAAAAATCTAGATCTATGCTTTTCAAATCTGAAAGCTTATCTTTTTACTTAAGAATAGTCATTCCCTTCTCACTCATGTGGCCAAGCCTCTGGTGCCACAACTTTGCATCTACATCTAAAGTAGACAATACAGAAAGAGAATTATCAGTAATACAATTACATAAATAGAGAGTACCTACTCTCTTACCTCTAGTTAATACAAGTGCACCCTTGGTAATCTTCCAAGATTCAGCTGTGAGAGTTACTGTACAATCCTCATCCCCCAATTTTCCTGCAGAAATCAAATTCCTCTTCAAGTTGGGTACATGCATGATGTCCCTCAACACCCATGTGTTTCCATTCTACATTTTCAGCTGCACTTGTCCTTTGCCAATGATTTTACAAGGCTCATCATCCCCTAAATAAACTATTCCAAAATCTCCCTAGACATAGTCACTGAAATATTCTCTATTTGGGGTTGCATGGAAAGAGGCACCAGAATCTAAAACCCAAGATTCTATATTATTATGAAAAGATAATATAAGAGCATCTTGTGCAACAATACCTGCAACATCTACTTCTTCAGTTCTTTCATGCTGATCTTTTACCAACCAATAATTTTTCTTTACCTGCTCTTTCTTTCCATAACACCGTAATTGATCATTCGTGCCGTAGAATTCCTCCATTCTTAGTGTACTTTCTTCTGCCATTGCTATAGTCCCATTCAATTAGAAACCCCTGAGAGTGACCTATAATCAAATACAAACCTGCTCCTTACAACCTTAGCTCTGATACCAACTATCAAGAATCTAGAACAATAAACTGCTTTGATACCACTTGTTGGAAATCAACCAACAAATTTGATTACTTTTATGTAAGCAACTAAACATGGAATTAAACCAGAATTGAAAGCAACTAGAATCAAAAACAACAAAGAATAAGAGATACAAAAAACCACCATAAAAACATGTATTAAACTCTTCCAGAAGGAAATACAGTGAATAAAATCACACTTTCTTCTCACACCTCTCAGATGTACAGATCTCTTTCCCTCAAGAGTTCTCTCAATCAATTCCAACAACCTAGATTGATACACATATACAATAAATGTCTTGTACTGTTCTCATACACCCAAGCTATGAAGATCTATCCCTATTATATAAGATTAGGGATCATGAGCAATGCATTAACAACCATTAGATACACCTCCTAATCAAAGGCTTAAAACAATCTTACTAAAGATAGAGACACAGACTTACAACTAACAGTTAATCTAATCATGCAAACAATCTATTTCATCCACAAAAATAGACTTTCTAGATGCATAGGTAACTGACGTTAGTCCCTGCCTGTCTGCACATGACCGACATCGACCGATTCATAACCGACATCGGTAGCTACTGGTCAACTCCTTACCATCATCGGCGACTATGTAAATCCAACAACTTCAGCATCCGCTCATCTGGTGAAGCTTTTAGCTCCACAACTCAACAAGTCTCCTTTTGAATAGGTTTCTAAGGAGATTTGAATCTAAGAGAATTTGGAGGTGGCATGAGTGTGGATGTATCTTCCTATTTTACTATTGGATGTATGTTTTTCACTGGTAATGAAGATGAAGATGTAGGAGGTACATTAGAAATAGGAGTGATAGGAGTAGTGTCTATGGAAGAGACCAAAGGATATGTAGAGGTAACTAACTGAATTGGCTCCTTTTATTTTACCATAGAATATGTATCATCAACATTATTATTTAATTTCAACTTCTTCTTTGGGCTCTTGAATACTTTCTCCTTGCATTGCTTTCTTTTTATGACTTACTTGGCCAAATTTTGTCATTACTAGCTCCTTCATGCAGTAGCCCTTACTAAGAAGCCATGTTAAAGTCATATTAAGAACCATTGAAGTTCTCTTAGTAATAGTCTTTACCTGATTTTTCTTGTAGTCAATTTATGGAAGTATAAAATTATCTCCTCCCATTACATGATAAGAATCATGAATTACTTTCACATCATCTTCCTTTTCTTCAATAATTATATCCAAATCAGATGAGTGAATTATATAAATAGTTATTCTACTATTACCTTTTTTTCTCACTTCAAATTCATCTCTATAATCAATCCAAAAGTCCTCTAGGGTAGGGATATGCATATATTCAAGAGAAACTATGTTCTATCCTATGCCTATACAATCAAAATCTTCTCTAGCCTCAAAGTGTGATTGATCGTAGTTATGATACATATCTATTTATACTTTTTTAGTCTTATAAATGCTTGAAAAATGATAATGTCCAATAAAAATAGAAAAACTAAATAAAGAACTATGAAATTTTGATTGTAAATTATGTAACTCTACCATCTAGCTACATAACTCCATTAGAATCCATTTATCACTAGGGTACCTTGGCAATTTGAATGGTGTCCCTATGAAACCACAAAATTTGATATATGTGAAATTTAAGAGTTGATTAAAAATATACCCAAATTGGAAAACTACCTCCCAAACTGCATTAGATACTCTCTTAGCCTTTAAAGCAACATTCAATTTACAAATGACTTCATAGAAGAATGCATCATTTAGATTTTTACTATGCTTTAACTATTGCAAAAGAGTCAATTGAGGGTAGTATTCATATATGGGCTTTGTTTCCAATAATCCTTTTGTAGTCAGCCTAGAAAAGGCTCCATTAGATGTTGCAACATATACTAAATATGAATTCATTTTGACTTCAAATGTTTGTGATACATTACTCAACTACTAGTCAATGTTGTCACTTATCATTATTTATCATTCAATCATAGCATAACTTCTATTGAGATCAATAGCCCTTATGTAAGTAGACACCTAGTTGGAAACATTCTTGGCATTTTTCTCCCCATTGATTCTACATAATAACTAGTTAATGCCATCAACTTCTTAGATCAAGTCAGACCTCACTATTTACTTTGGAAACCTTGAGGGAAACCTTGATATATTTAGATAATTTGTATTCATTATCTTGATGCATTATGGTGTTATATTCTCCCAGAGATGTTTATCTTTTTTCCATTAATAAATCTATCACTTTAGGTATTGATGGGATATTTAAATAGTATTCAAAATATATAACATCTAATTTGACCACCATATTGCCTACAGTATATTTTGTTTTTCTAGTGAGAGAATCATAATACTTATCACATTCTAAAACAAATTTAGGTAGTTTTTCAAAGCTTGGGAAAGCTTTAGCTTGCAAGATTCCACTATTTATCATTATCAGCATGAGTGGTGTTTTGGCTATGGCTCTAGATCTTTCCAAATACTCAATTATGGAAACATGTCCCATGTTAGTGTCATTCATTTTTTATAATTTCGATGCAATGCAAGACTCAATGGGATGTCCCTTGTATTCATACTTCATCCCTGGTTCTTTTGATTTCGCATCTCTTTTTGATTTTTTTTCCTTCTCAACTTGGCCCTAAAACTTCTTCAAGTGCAAGCTTAGGATCTTATTCAATTAGAGTTGTTTCTTCTTCTACTCCTAACATTTTTTGTGAATAAAACTATAAATACTTGGTAAATACTATTAAAAACTCAGTAATTGTTCCTATTGGTTTTAAAAAAGGTTGAACAACTGAGTTAAGTTGGTGTCTTATGTAACAATCCTAAGAAAACTTTAGGTATTAGGAACTTCTAGCAGTAGTAAACATTGAAAACTTGGGGAACTAATTCTAAGTAATAACATGTTGTAATTATAGAAAGGTCTAGGTATTTCTCAAGTCTTCAAGGTTGAAAACTCTGAGTGAGTGATAGGCATTTACAACTCTGGGTTTCTTTGGGCAAGTTACTAGGTTAGACAACTTGAAATCCAGGTGGAAAATGAGGAGGTTTTTTAATATTTATATTAACTCATGAATTAATGACAACTAAGTGACATGTGTGAGGAGATCCATGTAAGTGTTTTGATGATCGTTGGGTTTCACGAGTTACTTTACTTTATTTGGTTTTCGAAGTTAAGTAACTCTACAACCCTGATTTGGTCTAAACTTCTGATGACTTCAGGCTTAATTTAACAAGTGGAGTAATGTAACTTTGAAACCCTAGGTGGTTCTAATTAGTGTTGTTTTGTTTTAAAAATCTACTTTGTTCAGCTTTTGAGAAGTAAAGTCATTTTTCAATTGTGATTTAAACTGAATGGTATAACTTAGGTTTGCAAAGATAACTTACTTCACCTTCTTAAATAAGTAAAGTAACCTAGAGAACCAGAGTTGGCCTAGAAATGAGCCCCAAAACTTAGTTTTTTGGAATATCTTAGAAAGATGGATAAATGGGTTTTATAATAATGACCTAGGCATACATTTTCTAACCTTTTAGATAAATTTGAAGCAATTCGTAACAAAAGGGAACATAGTGAAAAATACTAAAGTCTAAGTCTCAGTATTATTTAGGGGACTAAGTTTTGACAAGGATAACTTACTCTCATAGAATAAAAGATAAAAATCTCAATACAAGTAACCTAAAATTCCAAGTGAGAAATTTTGGGGACACCACTTCTAAGCCCTTGGCTCTTGTTGACTCATTGACCTCTTGGTTCTTATTTTTCACATTTTAGATATGAATAATTAAAAATAATGTTCCATTTTACCATAAAATACCAATAATATCTATGTTTTCATAACTTTCATGAATCAAATGTAATTCTTTATCATGGACAAAATTGACTAGTTATGGATGAGGATGACTACCACTACTATCCTAGCTATTCAATCTTTTATTTTTCTAGTTTTTACCCAAAACTCAAAGTTTGAGCACATATATATTGTACTCAAATTTAATATGCCAATCATTATTTTTAATACAAAATATTACTTTTTCATAGCTATCTTGGTCATGCATATGACATATTTCAAAAGTTATACATTTAATGAGATAAATATGTGTAATTCAATCCTTTTCATACTAGTTATTTCCCTGCATGTTTTTAAAATGACAATTATATTAGAATGGTTGCATCTTTACCATAACTCAATATAAAATCACTTTGAGTGATTAGTTAACATTGACACATGTTGAAAATTATTCATATATTTATATCTTATTTTACATTCCACATCTTGTTTATCACTAGTTGTTCTTTTTGTATCTATTTACAAATTTTAAAAATACAAAACTAAAATCAAATATTATGAAAATATAAAAACATTTAAAATATTCTAATAATGTAATATCAAGATGAGATCATGATTATACTTATAGTTTATATGTTTGGAATAGGTTATTTATCTCAATATTAGTAGACAGTATCTTTTATTCTATCACACATAAATTTCATGAGTATTCATGACGGTTGTGTAAGACATATAAAGTTTTACAAGGAGAAAATGTTGGAATTGCCTATACCCAATATCCTTTATTAAATGGAGACATATTATCCATAGGTGATAGTATATATAGGTGTTATCATTCCATAAACCCTTTATTTTCTAATTATATACTATATAAAAATGAAATCCTAGCATATATATCTTACATTATGTACATCACATCTTTATTTATGAGGATATGACCACATTACATATTCATGTTTAAACTATATTTATAGTTATATGTTCCATATATTATATTAATTATACATATTATGTTAGATATTACTTTTATATTATGTGTTGCCCTTGGAATTTGTCCCTTTTGTGAAAAAATATGTTTGGAAATCTTTATTAGATCTAGTTTGTTGTGTGTGAAATTTGAACATGTTCCTTGTTTGATAGATTATACATTTGCATTATGTATGTAATATTTCATCCCTAATCACTTCATCCTCATCCTTCATCACACCTAATTACTCTCTTGTTATTCCTCATTATCCCTAATCACCCCCTCAATTAATCTTATTTCCCCTATCATATCTAATTACTGCCTCATCATCCCTAATCAGTCCATCATTGACTCTCACTATCCCTCATAATCCTTAATCACTAAATTGTTCCTCATCATCCTTAATCACTCATATTTATCCTTAATCATCCATATTCACTCTATGCTCATCCCTCATTGTCCCTAATCACTCCTTTATTGACCTTCATCATCCCTCATCATATTGTTAGCCAATTTTTGGCCTACATAGAAAACTTGCTTGAATGTAGTGCAATGTCCTCAAGATCAAGTACAGAGAAGGTTTTTGAGAAATTTTCATGGTGGCCAAAGTAGTTCATGGTCATGGAACAAAGTTTGTACAAGCTTTAGGTTTTCATAATTCATTTGAACCTTGAAAGATATAATAGTAGTTTAAGCACAAGTCTTAGAGAGCCCACATGCCTAAAAGCTAAGTATAAAACCTTTGTTTTGGCTAAGTCCTTACTTGGCATATTTGCTTCAATATTTTATTTTGCTATGTTTAAATCTTTCAGACCTTATATTTAGACTAAGTACTCATATTTCCTTTGGAAAAAGTGTTTCAAGACCTTTTTATTTGGCTAAGTGTTGGGAATTCTTTCAGACATTTTGTCTAAAATAAAAGTCCCAAAGGCATGAATTCTTCTAGACATTTTGTCTGAGGCAAAAGAAAAGACCTAATTATTTTAGACATTTTGTTCACAATAAATTCCCAATGCAAAAGCTTCAATATAAAAGGGAAATTATTTTGGATAAATTATCTGAGATAAAATTTCTGCAATAAAAGTGCAAAGTAGAATTCTTTCAAGGAAATTGTCTTGAAAACAAAAATCATGAAGTCATTTCCATCAAACAAATTTTATGATACAAAAGGTCCATGGAAAAAATTCCAAAACACAAAGTTGGAAATAATTGTTTGTTGTAGGGAAAATGTAAGGGAAGCAAATGGAGACATTCACATAAGTGCCAAATTTAGGCCATGTCAAGTAACCATTGAAATTGAAATATGCAATGACTGGTGTGTGGACATCATTGATATTCACACAAACATCAAAGTTAAAGATCAATATTCATGTATTGGTGTTTAAATATTTATGGTCACCTAGACATCATTGACATTCATATAGACATCAATTGATGAGTGCACATATGTCAAATTTAAGTCACAACAAGTAATCATTGATTTTAAAATGTCTTAGTAATAGTCATGTGAACATTAAATATGTTTATGTATATGTCAAATACAATCATGAAAACATAAATTTTAAGCCCCATGGAATAGCCATTTAGATTCAAAAAGTAAGATCAATGATCAGTGTTGAATCATATAGAATATATAATGATAAGTGATGACTAGTAGGTTAATGGGCCTAGGTAGATTCAATGGCTCACATTCAATCATAGATTTAGATTTAACAACACGTGAGCAAGTCAAAAGGTTAATTAATCTTGAGTGAAAATGCAAGTTTGATAGGTAACACTAGCTTAGATAGAGTAGATAAGTCAAGGACAAATCCAAGGGCTTACGTTAACTCATACCATGGAGATTGAATGGTATAAGTAAAGGTTGATGAGTCAATGATTCAAGTTAGTTTTTGATAGATAGTAATCAAAGGTGATCCATGATATTTTTGATGAAAGTTGAAGGAGCATTGTTGGAACTGAGTAAGGTGAAAATAAAGGAACTTAAGCATGGACCAAGATTGAACCATGGTGAATATTGCAAGATTGAGCTCCACCATTGAAGCTTATCAGAGGTAAGATAGGCCCTTTTAGGGCCTAAAATATACCAAGGGTTGGTAACTATGTTCAAATAAATATTGAACAACTAGTGAGCCCCATCTCATTGACATGGTAGCTATAATAAAACCAATAAATGACATTGGTTTTCAAACTATAGAGTGACATGGCTCTATCAGTTCTAAGTCATGAAAATTTGGTCCTCCTAGGAAAATCATGTAAAGATGGCATAGAGTCTCGAGAAGTGACTTGGCGGTTGGAGAAAGATTAATGGATCATTCAATTTTTTTACAAGGACCTTTTTTCTTGATAATATCATGACTCAGTGTCCTTGAAATGATGCTAATTTATTGAAAGTAGTTGGGATTTTTACAATGAACTCTCTCTCTTTCTTTTCCTTTTCTATAAATATAGGCTCACAAGCCTTGAAATGCATCCCTCTCTTTGGTATGACTATAAAATCTTCCAAGATTTGTGTTGTAACACCTATTTGATGTAATAAGAGATTGAATTCCTCATTTAATAGCTAAATTAAAGTGTCTTATAAGTTCATTGATTGGTTAAGTGAATATATGTTTTTCCTTGCCTCTATCTAAATTTTATCACCTTCATAACTACATTGGTAATCCTCATAGGTCATTCTAAGTGAAATATATGGTATGTTGGTCAGTTTTGGAAGTGGATAACTGGCCTCCCATAAAATTTTAATAGTCGATTCATGCCTTTTTATGAAATACTGATGTAAGTGATTTTATGTAGTGTTCAATGAATCATATGGTGTGTCTTGTGTAAGTTTGAGTGATTGAATCATTGGTGCATCACCTCTTTTTACATGCTTTCATAAGTTATTGTTAAAATCTCTCTCCCTTTTCCAAGCAAGTGCTAGTTTAGGTTTAGTATAGGTGATAGATCCAAAAAGAAGTTAGCCTTCTCTAGAGGTTTGATATATTATTAGGATACCCATAGCCTACGTTCAATCCCATGTTGGACTTTATTTAAATAGAGGACCTGAACAATCCTATTCTCAGCTAGGGTGTAAATCTAGAACACCAACAATTTTGGCACGCCCAGTGGGATGAATTTTATTTGGCAAAATCAAAGTTTTGAAGATTAAGAGAAATAAATTATAGTAGGATGAGATATCTACCATAATCAAAAGTTGAAGATCCTTCAACTTTTTTAGGGTTAATAACATCATCTAGACAGTGATTTCATGCTAAAGGTTACATCAAGGTCAACAAGTAAATGTATTTATTTTGAACACATTGAATTACCTTCTACTTATAAAAAATCAAGATTTAATAGGATAAATCCTTATCCTCAAAATAATCATTCATATCCTGGTCACCCTATTGTTTTAATCCAATCTATTCTCCCCATCAGCCAAATCCCTTTTACACAAATGGTTATCAGGAATCATGTTTTTGTTCGATTCAATAGGGGTAGTCCCTTAAATTTGGTGCAATATGATGACATACCTATGTCTACCTTAAATATTATCCCTTTCTTCTTAGGAGAATGGGATAGAACTACTGCTATTGAGCATATTTAAGATGTTTCCAACCTATGTTCTATTCACAATGTTACTCAAGATAATGTGGCTATCAGACTACTTGATACCTTATTCAAAGGAAATACATTACAATGATATATGAATATTTATTTGACCTCCATTGATACTTGGGATGATTTAGGTTTAGCCTTAGTTAATTAGTTTGAATACAAATCTAATCACCTATCATTGGTTGAATAACTAACTACCATACAAAGGTACCCCCATGAGTTCATCTCTAATTTTAACCTCAGATTCTAAAAGACATGAAATAGAATCCTTGCATTGGTTAGACCATCTCTTGAATATGTATTTTTATATTATTTAAAGTCCCTCAATTCTAATATTAGTGTCATGATATAGTCAATGGGTGGTATTACTTTTCCAAATGCCTATGAAATTGCAATAATAATAGAGAACAACTTGATACAAGCTGGTAAGCTTGCTCTAAAGCCTTTAATGCCCATATTACCAAAATTTTAACTTGTTCCTCCCCCTCAAGTTACTCAAATCCCATCAATAGCTCCTATTCCATCTCCAAAATCCTAAGTTGTAGCTCCTTCTAATTAGGCTAGTGAGATGGGAGATATGAAAAGTATGCTACAAGATTTTGGGAATAAAATAATTCAACTCAAGAGATAAGAGCTCCAAAGTATACCTTATTAGCAACAAAACTAGAAAATTGATTAGTCCTTCAATAACCAAATACCTCCTTATCAATATTTCACAAATAATAGGTAACCTTACCAAAATGAAGGAGCCATAACCCAAGATAAACCATATGTGAACCTTGACCCTAAGCTACCTTCCAATTCAAACAAATATTTTTCCTCAAAACATCTTAACATAAGATTCAATTTGGAAACCTTTTAATCTAAATGACATCCAAAATCAAGCCTTGGTATCACAATATATTACTATGCCACATATGACATATGAAGAATTCTCTCTTTAAGGTGGTCAATATCAAGAGATGAATATGGCATCCCAAGGATAAGCTCAACAAGTTCCTAGGTAGCCTGATGTTATCAATGTTAATTGACAATTGGATGATCATATTGCATTCAATCAAGTTGGTGAAACTAACAACACAAATGGTCAAGTTGCAGCTCTAACTAGAGCTAAAAGAAGAGCATTTGAGGAAAATGAAGATGTGAGAAATACTTCTAGTGTTCCTAACATTGTTTCAAAAAGTGTCAAAGATCAAGTTGTTTCTCCTATAGAATAGAAGATGTAGAATGTAGAAGCTAAAAAGGTTCTTGAAATACGTCTAATCAGAGAATAACTAGTGGTTCAAAAGTTATAGCCAAAGGTGAGTGAAGCTCTATTCAACATAATAGATCAAATGAAGAATTAAAAAATTAAAATTAACATTTAGGATTATCTTAATATTATAGGGTAAAAGGCTAAGATCATTCAAGAGATTTTAGCTATCAAAGTGTCTCAAGAACCAGTTGAGAAATAAGATGTTATTTTAACAAATTCAGATCAACCAATCAAGTAACAAGATCAACAGGTACATAACATGAAAAAGGTGAACAAAAATAATGTCAAACCAAACAAAACCCCTCAATTTTATCTCTCTTTGATAGTAGGTGACTTCTTAGTCCATAATTATATGGTAGATAGTGGAGCTAGTAGTAATATCATGCCTAAGTAGATTGTAGACAAGCTTGGTCTTATCTATGAACCAAATGCTAAAGGAGTATTAAAATTGGATGAGTCAATAACAAAGATATTAGGTGTAATCAAGGATTTAAAGTTGAAATAAAATATTTTCCCCAAAGTTGCCATTCAGTAAGATGTAGTTGTATTGGACTTGCCTCCCTATTTTGCCAAGTGTTTATCAAGGGACATTACTTCAAAGATTGTAGGATATTTGTTATATGATTAGACATATTTAATGTTTAGGACTAAGTATGGTACTAAGGTAACAATTATTTTTGAACCTATTACAATATTTAATTTGGATCCATATATGCCAAGTATGGTGAACATTAATTGTGTTATCTCAAACAAGTACTAGAAAATAGTGAAGTGGAAACTAAATCACCTTTAGATGGAGTTATAGATCTTTTAATTGATGAGTGGGCATCTGATTTTCATGGTAATGATCCATAAAATTTAATTTAAAAATAATGACTTGGTGTCTATTGCCTTCATGAAAATGATACACCAATTCTAACTTTGATGAAGGATGATCAACCTAGTGATGGATGTGGAAACTATACTTTGATGGATCAAGGAAAAAACATGGAACTGGGGATGGAATGATGTTAATGTATCTAGCCAATAAAATTAATTTATATTCTTTCTTCTCTCAAGTTTTGGTCTGGTTGTTTGAATAATGTTAAATGTGAAGCACTAGTGCATGGTTTGTAATGGGTAAGAAAGATGAAGGTCAATACCTTGCAAGTTTTTGGTGATAGTTAACTAGTAGTTCACCAAGTAAGATAATTAATGTATGTAAGAACTCATTTCTTAGGTACTCTAAGCATAGAGTATGAGACTTACTTTAATACTTTCAATCTTTCAATATTTGTGCTATATCAAGAAATAAGAAAAACATGCAGACAGGTTGGATGCCATTGGGTCACAATTCAGTATCCCAGCTAATATAAAAAATGAAAAGGTTCAACACAACATTAAGATAGTTTTGAGGCCTTATGTTCTAGATAATCCTAAAAATTGGAAAATATTTGATGAAGATAGTCAAATTGATAGGTTCTTGTAGGAGGAAGCTAAATTCTCCTCAAAGAACCAAGACAAGCTATTACAATAGTATGGTGACCAAATTGTGTAATTGAAGACAAATAAGTTTCCTAAACGGTTGGTCACCCTTAAAAATATATTTAGCAGATATGATGAATTGATAAAGAAAATTTCTCATTGTCAACCAAAAAAGAACACTATATAAACATAGAGATTTCCACTGGCAAGAGCTTAAAGTTGGGTAGAGTTTGCACATCTTCAAAGAAATAAACTTTTATTGAGTTATATTCAAGTTTTGTAGATGTCTTTGCATGGCAGTACAATGACCTTAAAGTCTTTGATCCAAATATATCTCAACATACCATTGAGTTAGAAGATGAGACTAGGCTAGTTAGATAATGATAAAGGATAATTAACCCAAAGCTTGAGCCCTTAATGAGAGTTGAGCTACATAAAATCATTGAGTCATTTATAATATTTCTAGTTAAGCACTCAACTTGGCTGGCAAACCTTGTTTTAGTACATAAAAAGAATGGTGAAATAAGACTATGTGTTGACTTCCATGACTTGAAAAAAGCCTATCTTAAATTTCACTATCCATTTCCATCTATGGAGTAAATTCTACATCTAGTTACATGATCATAAAGGTTCTCCTTGTTGGATGGCTATAGTGGTTATAACCAGATTTTGGTCAAAGAAGAAGACCAGTTAAAAATAGCCTTCACCATAAAGTAGGGGACATTTGCATATGAAAACATGCCATTTAGTTTATCTAATGTTGGAGAAACTTTCAAAAATCCATGGATATGGCATTCCAAAGTCTCCTTAACAAGTTTATACTTATTTATTTGGATGACATAATCATATTCTCTGATAGTGCATCTGAGCACATGATTCACCTCGAGCAAGTATTTAAAAAATGTAGATAGTTTAGGATATTTGTAAATCCCAAAAAGTGTGTCTTTTCAGTTCATGAAGGTAAGATTATTGGACATGTGATTTACAAGCATGGTATGAATATAGATCCTAATAGGGTAGATTCAATTCTCGAACTTTCCTTGCCTAAACACAATAAAGCCTTACAAATCTTCTTAGGCAAGATGAACTTTATAAGAAGATAAACTTCAGATTTTTCCACTTTAGCTAAGCCACTTACATCTATGCTAAAGAAAAATAAGATTTTCATCTAGTCTAAAGAAGGAGTAATATGTTTTGAAGACATCAATAAAGCTATAGCAAGTGCTCCTAAACTCTTAAACCCTAATTTTACCAAGGATTTCTTCTTGTGTACCTATGATTACATTGACACTATTTCAGGTATTCTCATGCAGTAGAATAAATAAAATTTAGATCATCTAATAGCCTTCTTCAGTCAAGGCTTATAAGAATATGAAACAAGGTATTCTTTTATTGAGAAGCATGTACTTTTAGTTATAAGGTCTCTAAAAAATTTTAGATACTTGTCCAATAATAAGATACATTTGATGGTTGCCCATCCAAGTGTCAAGGATTTTGTCTTGAAAAAGGATATAAATGAAAAGACAGCTAGTTGGATAACCAAAGTCATGCAACATGATGTTAAGATCAGGGTCACAAAGCTGGTTAGAGGAAAAGGACTTTGTGAACATCTATCCCAAGATTTGAAAGAGGCTAATGTAGTGGTTATGGTGTCAAATGATAAAGAAGTTGCCACTAATTACAATCCATATTATAGTTGGTTCCAAGATATGATAATATACTTATAAGATGGTTTTTATCCTTCTCATCTGACCCCTTCAAAAAGGATATATTTCATATTATAGTTAATTCCTTTTCTTCTTGTTGATAATGTGTTGTTCAAAATGGATATCAATGGCATGTTGCTAAGATACATAGATTTAGGTCAAACATAGAGACTACTTGAGTAATTCCATAATGGAAATGGTGTAGGTAATTATTTATCAAGGATCATATCCCACAAGATTATGAGAGGTGGGTATTATTGGCCAAGTATATTTGGTGATTGTCCTGCATGGACTAGGAAATATAGATAGTGTGCCATGTTTGTTAGAAAAGTGAAGCTTGCAACCTTACCTCTCCAACCAATTTTAGTAAATCAAACATTTTTTTTATGGGGATTGGAATTTATTGGTATCATTAACACCCCTTCAAGATCAATACATAAGTGGATCCTAATTGCCATAGATTATTTTACTAGATGGACAGAAGCAGTGACATTAAAAGAAGCCAATGAAACCAATATTCTAGACTTCTATGAAGGTTTGATTACCATATTTGGAGTCATTTTAACTATTATTTATAACAATGATATGGATTTTATGGGGTTTAAGACCATCTATTGGTCAGTCCAACATAGTGTTTTTCTTAGTACCTCATCAGACTATTATCCACAAGGCAATGACCTTGCTGAGTTTGCTAACAAGAATTTATTAATCATTAGGAAGACTATTGAAGACAATAAAAGGTCATGGAATCTCAAATTAAAGTCATCTATATGGGTTGATAGGATCACCTATAAAGGTCAATATCCAATTCTCCATACAAGCTATTATATGTTAAGGAAGCAAGAACGCCTATTTCTCTTCAATTCCCTGCTTTGGAACTAATACATCAACTTAAAATTTTGGAGAATGACCCAATGGAAATTAGATATGTTGAGCTCATGGAACTAGAAGAGATAAGGCATCAGTCTATGTTGGCCATAGAGGCATATCAAAAAATGGTAAGATCTTTTGACAAAGGATATTCTTCACACAGCGTTAAAGAAGGAGATTTGGTCCTCAAATGGGATGAGGATAGAGCTAAGATGAGAAGGCATACACAATTTTATTCTCTTTGGAGTGGTCCATCTATGATTTCTAGCTACAAATCCCACAATGCTTTCCATCTTAAAAATATGGATGGTGAGGAGCTTCCTATCCTAGTCAATGGGATACATTTAAAACACTACTATTAAGGAAGCTAAGTTCCTTGTACATAGCTAGTTAGTCTTATTTTTCTCAAAGTTTTATTCTAACACATTAGTTTATTTTTGTTTTATCCCAAATAATTACTTTGTTGCATATTTGTTCAGTAGGTTAGCTACCTTTGATTTATTAGATTAGTTTCCCTTTCAAGTTTCTTTCTTTCCCTTTTGGTGGAATTCTTTTGTATTTTCAGTCAAGAGGTTTTTTGTAGTCATGGAACAAATGTATTATCTATTATGAGTCAATAGTCATGTAATTGTCTAAGTTCTCAAGCATAGAAGTCATGCTAGCCAGCTGAGTTGCCAAAAATGGTAGCCAATTTTTGGCCTACAAGCAAACTTCCCTGAATATAGTGTAGTGTCCTAAAGATCAAATATAAAGAAGGTTCTTCAACAATTTTCATGGTGGTCAAAGTAGATTAGGGTCATGGAACAAATTTTGCACAAGATTCAGGTTTTCATAATTCATTCAAACCTTCAAATATCTAGTAATAGTTAAAACACAAGTTTGGGAGAGCCCATAGGCCTAAAAGCTAAGTATAAAACCTTTATTTCGGCCAAGTCCTTGGCATATTTATTTGAGTCTTTTATTTTTATAAGTCAAAATCTTTCAAACCTTCTATTTAGACTAAGTGCTCATATTTCCTTTGGGAAAATTGTATCAGGACCTTTTTATTTGGCTAAGTGTTGCGAATTATCTCAGACATTTTTATCTAAAACAAAAGTCCCAAAGGCATGAATTCTTTTGGACATTTTGTATAAAGCATAACTAAGGATCTAATTCTTTTGGACATTTTATTTGCAACAAATTCTCGATACAAAAGCTCTGATAGAAAAGGTAAATTATTTTAAACCAATTATCCAAGATAAAGTTTTCATAACAAAATGTACAAGGCTAAATTATTTTGAACAAATTATCCAAAAAATGAAAAGCCAAAAGTTATTTCCATTGAACAAATTGTCTGATACAAAAGGGCCAAAACAAAAGGTCTATGGGAAAAGGTCCAAAAAAAAGTTTGAAAGAATTATTTGTTGCAGGGAAAATATATGGGAAGTAGATGGAGACATTTGTGCAAGTGTCAAATTCAGGGCACATCAAGTAATCATTAAAATTCAAATATGCAACAATAGATGCATGGACATCATTAACATTCATGTAAACATCAAAGTTAAAGCTCAACAGTCATCCATTAGGGTCTAAATATTGATGGTCATATAGATATTATTGATGTTCCCATGAATGTCAATTGATAGGTACATAGACATCAAATTTAAGTCATGAAAAATAACTGTTGGATCTCAGTGGTGGTTGCATAGATGTCAAATACATTCATGTAGACATCAAATATAGGCACATAGACATCAATTTTAAGTCCCATAGAATAAAAATTTAGGTTCAAAAATAAAGATCAATGATCAACATTCAATCATATAAAATATCCAATGGTGAGTGATAAATAACACATTAATGGGCCTAGGTAGATTTAATGAATCATGGTCAATCATAGATTCAGATCTAATAACATGTGAGCAAGTCAAAAGGTTAGTAGATATTAAGTGAAAATGTGGGACTGCTAGGTGGTAATAGCTCAAATAGAGTTGATAAGTAAAGGATATATCTAAGGGATCACATTAACTTGTACTATGGAGATTGGATAGTGAAAAAAAAGGTTGATTAGTCAATGATCTGAGTGAGTTTTCAATAAAAAATAAGCAAAGGAAAGCCAAGATATTTTTCATGGAAGTTGATGGATAATTATTCAACCTAGGTAAGGTAAAAATAAAGGAGATCAAGCATGGACCAAGATCAAATCGCTGGTGAGCCCCATCTCATCGACATGGTAGCCATAATGAAAACAATAAATGACATTGGTTTAAAATATATAGAGTGACATAGCTATGTTAATTCCAAGCCAATAAGATTAGATCCTCCTAGGTAGATCAAGTAAACATGGTGTACAATCCTGTGAATTGACCAGGTGGTTAGATAAAAAAAAATTGAGCATTCAATTCTTTTACAAGGACCTTATTTCTTGATAACATCATGACTTGACATCCTCAAATTGGTACTAATCCATTGAAAGTGGTCAGACCTTTTCCAATGCACTCTCTCTCTCTCTCTCTCTCTCTCTCTCTCTCTCTCTCTCTCTCTCTCTCTCTCTCTCTCTCTCTCTCTCTCTCTCTCTCTCTCTCTCTCTCTCTCTCTCTCTCTCTCTCTCTCTCTCTCTTTTCTATAAATATAGGTTTCCAAGCCTCGAAATGCATCCCTCTCTTTTGTATGATAAAAATCTACCAAGATTTGTGTTATAACACCTATTTGATGTAATAAGAGGCTAAATTCCTCATTTTTAAGCTAAATTAAAGTGTGTATTATTAGTTTATTGATTGGTTAAGTGAATACATGTTTTTCCTTGCCTTTTTCTAAGTTTTCTCATCTTCATGAACTACTTTGGCAATCCTCTCAGGTCATTCTAAGTGCAATAAATGATCTATTGGCTAGTTTTACAAGTCAATAACTACCTTCCCATAATAGATTAATAGCCGATTCATGATTTTTGTGAAATAATGATGTGATTTATTTTATACATTCTTCAATGAATCCTATAGTGTGTCTTGTATGATTTTGAGTAATCAAATCATTGGTGCATCACCCCTTTTTACATGATTTAATAATTTACTATTAAAATCTCTCTCCTTTTTCCAAGCAAGAGCTATGTTAGGTTTATTATAGGTGATAGATCCAAAAGGAAGCTGACCTTGTCTAGAGGTCTGATCCATTATTAGGATACCCACAACTTAGGATCAATCCCATGTTGGACTATATTTGAGTAGAGGACTTGAATAATCCCCTTCTCAGCTAAGATGAAAATATAGAACACTAATACATACCTAATCACTCCCCCAACATCCCTAATCATTCCCTCACTGACTCTCAACATCCTTCATCATCCCTAATCACTCATTCATTATCCCTCATCATCCTTAATCACTTCCCCCTCATCCCTCATAATCCTTAATCACTCCCTCATTGATCATCACCATATGTTTCAGTCTATAATCACTCCCTCATCATCCCTAATCACTCTTTCATTGACCCTTACCATTGCTCATAATACCTAATCAATTCATCATCATCCCTAATAACTCTTTAATTGAACCTCACCATCCCTAATCACTACTTCGTCATCCCTCATCATCCCTAATCACTTCCTCCTCATCCCTTATCATAGTAATAAGTCTTTAATTGACCCTAATGATACCTCATCATCTATAATATGCTCTCATTATTCCTAAATACTCCATAATTGACCCTCATGATCCCTCATCATCCTTAATCACTAATTTATCCTTCTTAATTGATTAAGATGACTATATTTAATATAATTAGAGTCTAATTTAATTATCTGTCTCCCCATCCAATCCATATATAATATCTATTTATCCAAACCAATCATACCTATCTATCTAACCCTACCTATATCATTATTCTCATTTGGGCAACTTGAACTACATGGGTAAGATAGTGCTCTAGTCTATCAACTAATATATTCTATAGAGGATAGTGCTCTGGGTTATCAATTGTTTAATAACAATGACCACCCCCATTAATCAATCACTTAGCCACATTAGGGGGACTAACATTTAATATTGTTTTTCCCTAGGGTAGTAAATTCCAACTAAGAATAAGGTGTTTTATCTTGACCCTCCTCAACACCTCACACTTATGAAATTACTTATATTTTGTATTTCACCTTGCCCTTTGGGTGACCCTTTTCATGTAACATGACTAAACTAAATTCATAAAGATATAGTTATTTTATAGAATGGAAAGTGACATGACTCTTTGGGATGGGTAACATGAGTCACTATAGGGGTAACTCAATGGAATCAGTAACATGAGTAATTTAACTATATACGTATCACAAGTATATAGGATGGAAAAAATGAGTAATTAGATATGATATAAACTATATATATATGTAACATGAGCGTAGGGATAGTTATTTGACTTGATTTATTCTACCAATGAATTCCCTATCTCCCCTCTTAGAGTGTTTGGGTCAGTTCTCAATCGATTTGTTTGAGCCCAACTATAGGTACAAGCTCTATAATGAATGGGTAGGCTATTGGGAAAGTGCTGAGTATGAATATAGATGTACTTGGCATGACATATATAGATAAAATACCCAATTTAGCCACCCAACCCTATATTTAGTGGGTGAGGTTTGAGGTTCTAAAAGAGGTGGGGCCTTTACCCTATTTATGGTAGTTAGAGCCTCTTCTTCGGACCCAAATGGCCAAACATATAGTTTCTTTCCCTCCTCTCTATACGATAGACTAACCTCTCCCATGGTTCAAGATTTGGGTCCATCCCTTCCTTGTGGATCTCTGTATCGATTCCCCCCTCAACATCCATAGGTCCTCTCTATATATCTAGGATATGAGCCTTTTATATAGAAAGAGCTCTCTTTCTACTTAAAAAATTATACACTATCTATATTTATATATAGACATATATGCATTGTGGGATAAACTAGAGGGCCTAAATGAAAAGGCCTATAGGTATATGGTTTCACTATGCTCCATCCTATACCTTCATTTTTGATATATTTCTTATGAGGTAGGATGCACTCTACTCATCCCATATATAGATAGGAGTATCCCTGGGGAAATAAGAGTATAGATGTAGTTCAAGGGTAATAAGTATGACTACACTAAAATATAGGGTTTTTATAAAGGCCATTACATTATTATAAGTGTGTTTTTGTGGAAATAATGGATATATAGTGTGTCATATGCCCATCTATCTCATATTAGCATCATCTTTAGTGATTAATGAGATTATAGATATATGGGTGGTTTTTTTTCACTTAGCTATTATAAATTGACGTGGGGGGAAGGGAAAAATGCAATGTGTGAGTGTTTAGAGAGATAGGGGTAAAAAATTAGGTAAATATTTATATGGGGGCTAATATTTTATGGAATGATGGTGGTATCTATAGATCAAACCTATATCTATATCAATAACCCTCCTATTAGGTGTGTCATAAATCCATCAACTTCAAGACATTATGTTATGTTTTAATTTAATTAGTGTGATTAGGCCATATCCCATATACATGTCCATTATTTCATGGTCTTTAATATTTATGACCAAGATGGAACATAAAAAATTAGGTAAAAGGTATTTCAAGGGTAGTTTGCTATCTCTGGTTTTATTTTAATGTAAATTAATATATTGATAGGAAGAACTATTTTAAAACTATAACTATATAACTCAGATATTATTCATTGGTACCTCTTTATATATAGTATGCGAAGCCTACTGATTGATTGGAATTGACATGTAGGTCCTATATCTAGATGGGGAACACATTTTATGATAGTTAAGCCCTCTCCCTTTATATAGATGGCGAGTCTATTGATAGAGAGGGATCAACTAGCTATATTTGGCCCTCTATCTAGATAGGATTAAATATATAGATAGTCCCTCCAATTTTACTTTCTATTCTTGATTATAATATTGATCTCTCATTAGAGATAGGATCAAAAATGAGCATATAGGATTAATAGAGTATATAGATAGTCCCTCAAATGTGAGTGATTATTCTCAATTGGGACCCCTCCCTCCCCTTCATTTCTTTTCCTTTCCTTGCATTTCATTTCCTTTCATTTCCTTTCTTTTCTTTTCATTTCCCTTATCTATATGGGTATAGGAATGGGGATTTTGGCAATATGATTGTCATTAATGTCAAAAGGGATATTATTGGCATTATGGATGTCATTTATGTTTAGGGATGAGTATGGTGATTTAAGGATGTGTAATGAATCCTATCAAAGGTCAAAGATGATTATAATTTTTTTATAATTCATTCGGTTCCTCATATTGATCATCCATACATTTTGGATCTATAGAGGAAAATTTGAATAGGCAATTTGTTGATGTCACCATTTCCACATGTGGACAAGCCTAGGGGAGTTGGTCATATGGTTTTGATCACATTAGTCCTTAGTTATTATGCACCATATTTGAATAAATACAATGAAGCATAGTTGAAGATATGGGGATGCAAAGTTGGCTACTCAAACAAAATTCACTAAATTTCCACATAGCTAAATTTGTAAAAGGGTTCAAGCAGAGCCAAGTAAGCATGTTGATGAGGTTAACATTCACACACATAGAGGTGTCAGGACAAAATGATCATATGGGTTTGTTTATTTTTATGCATAGTTTTTATGCACTTAATATCATGTCATGTGATGTGGTGTGACATAAGATGTTCTTGTCCAAAGTTGGGATCCTAGGTATTTTGACAATGTTTTCCCATACTTAGTCAAATTTATAGATGACAAGAAAAATATGAGTAAGTATTTTTATGATCTCATATACTAAATGTATGAAGGGTTATAGAGAATATGAAAATATGGATGGAATCCACTATATGAGAGGATCTTATGCACTAAATTATAGGTCATGTGATGAAGTGCATCAAAAGTTATGCAAGAATAAAGTTGGCATTCTAAGTAGTTCTAAGCATAGTTAGCTCTATGGTAGAAAAATATGAGTGAGTAGATTAATGGTGTTATATATAACACATGTGAAGGATTTAGGAAGAGATGAGCATATGGGTTTGTTCATTATCATTCCTAGTTTATATCATCCAAATTTTAGAATAAGCAATTGAGTGAAGTAAAAGATATGAAGGTGCAAAGTCAGCATTCTGGGCATATTGAGATGGTCCCCATACTTAGTCAAATCTACATAAGGTAAATTTCAAACAAGTATCAAAGAGATTGATGGAGTGTAATTGCTCCAAGATATCAAAATGAAGTGATATGAGGACAAGTGGTCTAAGTTTAAAGCTTGATCAATGGTGAGCACTTAATCATATGTTGAAGATCCAATGATCCACAATGAAATCAATATGTCAAAGGCACCTACGAGTGAATTATCTAGTTACAATTATCACAATCATAGATCTTGAATAGTAGATTTATGGTGTGGTTCAAAATCAAATAGTCAACGATCAATACAAGGATGCCAAGTGTCTTAATAGTGGGAATTGATAACAATGTGCAAAAGGCACATGTTAATGGTAAGTGTCAAATTATTGAGATCTCATTAGAGATAAATATTGATCTTCTTCCAAGGATCAATGGTGCACAGATGCTCATGTAATGAAGATCTAATAGAGGGAGTGGACTTAATGGGATAAAGTGCTTGATATTTATTAACATAGAGATGAGTTAAAGACCAAGATAGTTTGATGAGATCGATAGAGCGTATTTGTTACAAATACTTAGGAAGCAATGATATGAGATTATGAACTTGATGTTTGACCTTAGATTGAGATAAAGATCATGTAACTATGAAGATATATTGGCATGTGGGAGCTTGGATCAAATGATCAAACATACACATTTTAAAGTTGAATCATTAAAGCCCAAAAGTGTATAAGGATCTAAAAGAGCATGTAAACTTGTCAGAGATTGATCTAATAGATACATTTTAAAGTTGAGTATATTCAATGAGGATCATCAGATCTTGGCATGAAGTTTAAGATCAATGGTTAATATTTAAAGTAATGATCATCCTAACTATCAAGACATTGAACAAGCAATAACATATAGTTAAGGCATAAATTATGACATAGATAATGAAATTGATCACTATGATCGATAAAAATTATGTAACAAGGCTTGTGCATCAAAACTAGAGCTTCAAATTTTCTAAATACAGTAAAATACCAAGAATCATGGTGGTAGAGCATGAGTTCAAGATGAAAGAAACTTATTGTTAAAGACAAGAACTAAATTCCAATCGATTTGATGTAATGTGTTAGAAAAAAAAGTGTGAACATAGAAAAGATGTGAACCCAAGATCAAATGCTTATATATATATATATATATATATATATATATATATATATATATATATATATATATATATATATATATATATATAATATGTCATCTACAATACAAAAAAGGATGTTGGAGCTATTGTTATTGTATAGAGTAGAATTGAGAGAGAGAGAGGTAGAGAGTAAGAGATTGATGAATTGTGTCAAATAAATAAATATAGAGACATAGAGACAAAAGGGTAGATAAGAGAAGGGAAGATAAGAGAGATGAATTGTAGAGCATGAAAATTTACATACTAGACCAATAAAAAAGAATAGAGAATTGGATTCATTTATGAATCTATATTGTAATTTAGTGTTGTATCTCCATAGTAGAATCTAATAGGTAGGTGCCATAAGATAAGTTGAGTTGGTGCTCAGTTAGGGAGTGGGTTATTCCTTAGTGTATGTTCTCTTAAATTAGGGGATTGGTGTCCCCTTAAGGTTGTTTCCCTTAAACATTATAACTAGTGAATTTCTTTATTATGAGGCTAGATTATAATAGTAGAATTTTGTAGATATTGTCATGGTTGTTTTTCCCATATTGGGGTTTCTATAGTATATCTAGTGTTATGCATATTTATGTGTATGTTATCTCTACATATATTTTTTAGTTTGTATTAAAATATTCAAAAAGAATTAAATTAGTCAATCTATTGATTCACCCCCCTCTCAATAGATACTTATGTTCCAAAAATTAGTATTAGATCCCTAGTTCCTTAGCAGAAGCTTAATCAACTTAGGTAGATCTTGGATAGTGAACACAAATGGCTAGTCAAGAAGGCTCTTCCTCAAACAAAGCACCTCTATTTGATGGATCAAACTATGCATTTTGGAGAATCAGAATGGAATCATACTTATCCTCATTAGGGTTTGATGTATGGATGTCTATTATATATATATATATATATATATATATATATATATATATATATATATATCCTACTACAACTCATACTAATTAGGATTCAAAGAAGGCATGTGAGAGAAATTATAAGGTAAATAATTCTATTATTTGTGGATTGTATAATGCAGAGTTTATCAAAGTGATGCATTTTCAAAATGCATAGGATATCTGGAATGAAGGTGATGACAAGGTAAAGCAGGCCAATCTATAAACATTCAAAGGAAAGTTTGAAAGCCTTAAAATGAATGAATAAGATAAAATTATAGACTATCTCCTCAAATTAAATGAAATAGTAAATGAAATTAGAGGCCTTGGAGAAGAGATGAAAGAACCAAGCATTGGAAAAAAGGTCTTAAGATCTCTACCATCAAGGTATGATTCAAAAATATCTACAATAGAGGAAGCAAGAGATATACATAAACTCACTATTGATGAGTTGTATGGAACATTCAAAGCCTATGAGATGAGAATGGGAGAAACAGATACCTTCAAGAGAGATTTTGCATTCAAAGAATATAAACTAGTAAAGGTAGAAACACCTACATCTAGATCTAAGGAGACTGATGAAGAAGAAGACAACTTTGTCTTAAAATTAAGAAGAGGGTCTAGAAAGTGCAAAGGTGAATTACCCTTTAAATGCTTTAAATATGGTAAATTAAGAGATTTCACTACTAAATGCCTTTATAATAAGAAGGATAACTTTGAGCAAGAAGAGGATAGTAAAAAGGTGAAACCTCACTATTCCAAGAATAAGAACTTCTTCAAACATAAGAAAGGCCTATACACAAAAGAAGATAGTGATTCAATGGATGACAGTGATAGTTATTATGATGATCATGACTATGCTTTTATGATTGAGGAAACAAAAGTCCTATTCATGACATTAGGATCATCTTCTTTGGATTAAGAATAAATGGAAGACTCAGATGAAGAAGGATAAGGAAAAGTGAATCTAGAGTGTGAACTCATGTGTGCTTTAGAGGAAATAGAAAAGTTGAAAAAAGAAAACTCAAAGTAGAAGAATCTTGGACAAAAGGAGATTGACAAAATGTCCAAAAATATTTAAAAATCTGATCAGATGGTGGTCATCCTAAAGACACAAGTTGAATAGGCTAAAATAATAGAAAATACAGTTAAATTTGAACTATAATCTAAATCTAATGAGTTCATGAAGTTAGAATCAGAGATAGTGGTTTTAAGAAAATAACTTTAGAAATATAAAGAGCAAATAGACAAAGGTATACAGTTGAAAGGAGGATTAGAAATTCTTGATGATTTGATCAAATCTCAAATGCCTTCAAAAGAGAGATCTAGTCTTGCTTATGAAAAAAGAAAAGGTTCCATAACTAGTACATTTGCTAACCTATATGATGACTTCAAAGCAGAAGGAGAATTAGAAGCAAAGAAAGAGAAATCTTGTAAGGATATAAAGAAAGACACAAACACAACTAATGTGAAGAAAGCTAAAAAGAAGCCTAAATAAAAGAAGAAAACAAAGCTAGATGATGCATATGGATACAAAAAAGTGAGAGACTTGAATAAGCTAGAGTTTAGAAGATCTCCTCATACTACACAAAGAAATGCTATGACCAGGTTTTCCTCATCTTTCTATGGTTATTATTATAACTATAATTAGTTTCGTCATAGGGATATTTATTTTAGACTTGTACCTAAAAGGAGATTTTTTTTTGTAAGAATAAATTTATTTTCTTCCTTTTTAGATATAAATGTAATATGCTATAATTGTAATAATTTTTGTCACATAGCTAAACAATGTAGAATAAAAGATTTAAGACCAAAAACATAAAGTAAGAATAAAGGCATTCCTCCCAGTGTGAACAAAGGTTCACAAGTCTCTAAAGAGGAGAAAAATAAGTCAAATAAGAAACCTAAGGATAAGTGGAAAGTGAAATATCAATCTATGATTTCTCAAACTGCAATATCCATGCCAAAGAGGAGAACTTGTGGGTAATGGAAAATGGTTGATCAAAACACATGACTGGTGATAAGAGCAAGTTCATAAAATTGAGTAAATGTAATGAAGGATATGTCATCTTGGGAGACAACATTGTAGTAAAAATTAGAGGTAAAGGAACCTTGAACATAGATGGAAAACTACCTACACATGATGTCCTTTTTGTTGAAGGATTGAAACATAATTTACTAAGTGTCAGCCAAATGTGTGACAATGGATATAATGTCACATTTAATGTAGAATGCTACAAGTTAAGGAGATCTAGAAGAGTAGTTTCTAAAGGGAAAAAAAATTAAAGAAATATTTATATAATCTTATCAAAGTGAATGGTAATGGCTACCTGATAGGAAAGATTTATGAGAGCTAATTATGGCATAAAAGAGTGGGCCATGTCAATTTTAACTACTTGGTAAAGGTCAGAT
Source organism: Torreya grandis (assembly GCA_037957365.1). Classification (NCBI taxonomy): domain Eukaryota; kingdom Viridiplantae; phylum Streptophyta; class Pinopsida; order Cupressales; family Taxaceae; genus Torreya; species Torreya grandis. The sequence goes on along the minus strand of JARHVA010004578.1, from coordinate 1,327,983 downwards.
CAAATAAGTGTGTTAGATACATGCCTAAAATAACCAAACCTGTAGACACTACTTGAAAGGAATGTCAACAAGGTAAGTAGATAAGAGTTTAATTTCAAACAAAGGAGTATGTAACTAAAAAGCCTTTAGAATTAGTTCATACTGATATTTATGGTCCTACTAAGACAAGAGTATCTTAAGGAGAGAGATAATTCATATTATTTGTAGATGATTACTCAAGAATGACATGGGTAACCTTTTTGAAGGACAAGTCACAGGCGTTTGAGAGATTTAATATCTTCAGGGTCATGGTGGAGAATGAGATTGGATGAAATATCAAATGCTTAATATCTGATAAAGGTAGAGAATTAACCTCAAATGAGTTAATAGAGTACTTTGAGAAGCATGGAATCAAAAGACATTACTCTGTAGCAATGACTCCACAACATAATGAAATTGTTGAAAGAAAGAACATGACATTCAAGGAAATGGCTAGAAATTTTTTAAAAGAGGTCAAGTTACCTGATGGATATTGGAGAGAAGTAGTCCAAATAATAGTATATATCTTAGACATAGTTCAATTGAGGGTACATAGTGACAAAACTCCCTATGAACTATGGTATGAAAACCTATCTTTGTGAAGTATTTTAGAGTGTTTGAAAGTAAATGCTACATCAAGAAAAAAGAGGACAAATTGGGAAGCTTTGAGTCAAGATGTGATGAAGGAATATTTCTTGGTTATTCCACCCAAATTAAAGCCTACATATGTTATAACAAAAGGATACACAAGATTTTAGAAAGCATCAATGTCAAGGTTGAAGAAGTATTGAAACAAGTTAAACCTGACATAGAAATATATATTGCATAATCAAATTTTGAATGAGAATAAACTAATGAAGAACATGATGAAGTAAATGAAAAGTCACCTTCAAGATTTGTTTGAAAGGATCATATTATAGAGCAGATCAATGACAATAAGAATGAAGGAGTTTAGATAATGAAAAGAGTTATAAAAAACAAATATCAAGTAAGTTTTGCTATAATGTCCAAAATTGAGCCTAAGAGCTATGTTGAAGTATAAAGGATGAGAATTGGATAAAAGCCATGAAATAAGAATTAAGCCAAATTGAAAAAAAAAACTTCATAGTTAGTTCCAAGACCTTCAAATAAGAATGTGATAGCTAAAAAGTGGATCTTTACAAACAAGCTCAATGAGGATGAAACTGTCATAAGAAAAAAAGACAAGATTGATGTGCAAAGGATATGCACAAGTTGATGGAATAGATTTTTAGGAAACATTTTCTCTAGTTGTTAGATTGGAAGCTATAAGAATGTTTCTAGCATTCTCTATTTATAAAAAATTCAAAGTCTATCAAATAGATGTTGAGTTTGCTTTCTTGAATGGGAGCCTAGAAGAGGAAGTTTACATAGAAAAACCTAAAGGTTTTTAGCTATCAGAGAAAGAAGATTATGTGTACAGACTGAAGAAAGGTCTATATGGTCTAAAATAATCACCTAGAGCATGGTATTCAGGATTAGGCCAGTGCCTGTAACAACAAAGATTTAATAAATGATGTGCAGATAATAATATGTACTTTAAATTATAAGGTGAGCATATGATTATTATTGTTGTTTATGTATATGACATCATATTTGTAGTAGCAACAACAAAATGTGCAAATAATTTTCTACACAAATGCAAAGTGAGTTTGAGATGTCTATGCTTGGAGAACTTTCTTTCTTCCTTGGTCTAAAAATAACATAAATTGATAAAGGGATATTTAGATCCCAAACCAAGTATGTAAAGAAAATGATCAAGAAGTTTGGAATGGAATATAACAAACCAGTTAGTACTCCCATGATAACTAGTAAGTTAGGAAAAGAGAATGAGTCCCTTGATATAAATCAAAATTTGTATATATCAATGATAGGTAGCTTTTTATACCTAACTACATCAAGACCTAATACCATGCAATTAATATGCATGATTTCAAGATTTCAAGCTAATCCTAAAGATTTACATGTCAATGTAGTGAAAAGGAGATTTAGATACATCAAGAGCATAATTGACTATCAACTATGGTATCCTAAAAGTGAAGATTTCACTTTGATAGCATATGCAGATGTTGTTTGGGAAAGAAGTATGGATTATAGAAGAAGAACTAGTGGTGATGAATTTTTCCTTGGAAATAGACTTGTTTCATGGTTGAGAAAAAAATAAGACTTAGTTACTCTTTCCATAGCACAAGTAGATTATGTGGCAACAATGGTATGTTACACTCAAGTCTTATGGATGAAACAAACACTAAAAGTTATCAAGGTAGAGTATAAATCACCTATCTCTATTATTTGTGATAATTCAATTGCTATTAATATATCAAAGAATCTAGTGATGCATTTTATAATCAAGAACATATCAGTCAAGTATCACTTATTAAGAGAAAAGGTTATAGATCAAGAGGTCATAATGGATTATGTGCCAATAGAAGATAAATTTAAAACATATTCACTAAACCTCTTCCTAAGGAACAATTTGAGTATCTGAGATAGAATTTGGGAGTGGTGGATCCTACATTACATCACTATATCTTAGTGATAGGGCATGAGTCTAGGGGGAGTATCATATAAGTCTTGTTAATCCCTGGTAGAAGAGAGAAAAGGCAACTCAAGTATGCATAATTTTGATATTTTTTAATGAGTTAATGGTTTCAGAGTCTTAGACAAACTTCTTCACCTGATAAAGTGGGAGAAACATTTGGACAAATAGTGAGAAAGAGTCCCTTTTACATTGATGTCAAAGGGGGAAAAGAACTACAAATGTTCTCTATAAAAGTTTAGATAAAAAGTGAAAATTCTAAATAAGATGAGAGCATGTGTCCAAGTTGAGTTTAGGAAAATGTGCCATTGCCTAAGGGGGATAAAATTTTATATGAATATCTTTAGTTCATACTCATCAAAATCCAATGCAAGCAATGCTAGAGAAGGATAAAAATATTAGAAGATTAGAGAATTTATTTTTCCATCAATGACAAAGGGGGAGATTATTGGCATATAATTGTCATTGATGTCAAAAAGGAGATTATTAACATTATGGATGTCATTGATGTTTAGGGATGATTATGGTGCTTTGAGGATGTGCAAAGGATCATATCAAAAGTAAAATATGATTGGAATACTTATGGAATTCATCTGAGTCCTCATATTGATCATCAAGACATTTTGGGTCTATAAATAAAAATTTGAATAGTCAATTTGTTGATGTCACCATTGCCACATGTTAATGAGTTTGGGGGAGTTGGTCATATGGTTGTGATTAAATTAGTTCCTAGTTTTTATATGCCATATTTGAATCCATGTGATGAATCACAATTAAAGATATGGGGATGTAAATTTGGATACTTAGATAAAATTCACTAAGTTTCTATACTTAGCCAAATTTGTAAAAGGGTTCAAGCAAAGCCAAGTAAGCATGCTGATGAGGTCAACACTCACACACATGTAGGTGTCAAGACAAAATGATCATATGGGTTTGATAATTTTTGTGCCTAGTTTTTATGCATTGAATATTAAGTCATATGATGTAGCATGATAGAATATGTGCATGTGCAAAGTTTGGCTCCCAGGCATTTTGACAGTGTTTTCCCACACAGTCATATTTTCAAATGGTAAGAAAAATCTAAGTATGAATATTTATGATGTCATATCTTACACATATGAAGGTTTCTAGAGAATATGAATATATGGATTGAATCCACTATATGATACGATCTTATGCACTATATTATAGGTCATGCAATGAAGCACATCAAAATTTATGTAAGAACAAAGTTGGCCTTCCAACCAATTCTAAGCATAGTTAGTTCCATGGCAAAAAAATCTGAGTGAGTAGATTAATGGAATTATATCTAGCATGTATGAACGATTCAAGAAGAGATGAGCATATGGGTTTGTTCAATATCATTCCTAGTTTATATGGTCCAAAATTCAAAATAGGTGATTGAGTGAAGCAAAAGATATGAAGGTGTAAAGTTAGACTTTCAATCATATTGAGATGGTCCCCATACATAGTCAAATCTACACAAGGCAAAACACAATCAAGTCTTGAAGACATCAATAGAGTGCATTTTCTCTAAGATGTCAGGATGAAGTAAGATGAGGACAAGTGGTCTAAGTTTAAAGCTTAATCAATGGTTAGTGATTAATCATACATTGAATATCCAATGATGTGCAATGAAGTCAATATTTCAAAGGTACCTGTGAATGAATGCACTAGTGACAAGTGTCATAATCATGGAGATTAAAAAATAAATCTATGGTGAATTTCAAATTCAAATAGTTAATGAACAACATAAAGATGCTAAGTATCTCAATATCAAGATATAACAATAATGTGTAGAAGGTATGTGTTAATGCCAAGTATCACATTCTCAAGAGCTCATTAGAGATAAAGATAAAGATTCTTCCAAGGATCAATAGTGTGTAGATGATTGTGTAATGAATATATAATAGAGTGAGTGGACTCAATGGGATAAAGTACTTGATATTTATCAACAAAGAGGTGAGTTAAAGACTAAGCTAGTTTGATGAGATCGATGGAGCGTATTCGTTCCAAAGACTCAAGAAGAAATGATATGAGATTATGAGCTTGATGTTTAAACTTAGACATAGATAAAGATCGTGCAACTTTTAAGATCTAATGAAACATGGGAGCTTAGATCAAATGATCCAATGGACATGTTTTAAAGTTGAATCATTAAATACCAGAAGCATACAAGGATCTAATGGAGTGCATAAACTTGTAAGAGATTGATCTAACAAACATGTTTTAAAGTTGATCAGATTGAATGAGGATCATTAGATTTTGGTATGAAGCTTAATATTCATGGTTAATATTTAAATATATGATCATCCTAATGATCAAGCCATGGAACATGCAGGTAATCCATAAATTTTGACACAAACAATCAAATTGATCATTTTGATTGATCAAAATTGTGTAACAAGGTATGTGCATCAAAACTGGAGCCTAATATTTTCTAAATATAGTAAAATACCAAGAATAATGGTGGTGGAGCATGAGTTCAAGACACAAGAAACTTGTTGTTAAAGAGAGGAACTAAAGTTCAATATAATTATTGTGATGTGTTAGAAAAACATGTGTGAACATAGAGAAGTTGTGAACACTGGATCATATATATATATATATATATATATATATAGAGAGAGAGAGAGAGAGAGAGAGAGAGAGAGAGAGAGAGAGGCTACTGGAGATATTACTACTATATAGAGTTTAATTGAGAGGGAGAGAGGTCAAGAGAAAGAGATTTATGAATTGTGTCAAATAAATAAATATAGAGACACATAGATAGAGGGGCAGAGAAGAGAATGGAAGAGAAGAGATATGAAGTGTAGAGAAAGAATAGTTACAAACTGGATGTGTAACAAAGAATAATAAATTGGATTCATTTATGAATCTATATTTTAATATGGATTTGTAGCTCCATTGTATAATCTAATAGGTAGGTGCCATAAGATAAGTTGAGTTGGTGCTCAATTAGGGAGTGGGTGCTTCCTCAGAGTAGGTGCTCTTAAATTAGGGGATTGGTGTCTCATTAGGGTTGGTACCCTTAAACATTGTAACCAGTGGGGTTCTTTATTATGAGGCTAGATTAGAACAATAGATTCTAACACTATTATCATGGTCATTTTTCCAATATTGGGTTTTCCATGGTATATCTAGTGTTATGCATATTTGTGTGTATGTGATCTCTGCATATATATTTTAGTCTGCATTAAAAGATTTAAAAAAGATTAAATTAGTCAATCTACTGATTCACCTCCCTCTTAGTAGAGAGTGGGAATCTTACTAATTTAGATTGATAAATATCAACTTGACCGGATATGAGGCTATATATAGTCAACTAAGCCTACTCATCAATCAAGGTAAATACAGATAGATGTGTTCAATTAGGACTAAGAGATATGGATTGGTTATTATTAATTTAATAAGTATGAGGCTATATATATTTAACTAGAAAACACAACATATGAGATGAGATGATATCATTATAGAGTGGGATAAAGCCAATTGAACTCAACTCTATATGGCCTTCCTTCTCTTAAAGGGAGAGGAGACATGTTAAACTAGTCATTATCATAGGATCTTCTTCCTCCCTCTCTCCCTCTTAGGCCCTTAGGCTAAATACCTTCATTATTTGGGTTAATGTACATGGTTGATTAACCAATAGTTATTTTGGGTTGATGGTTGATAGTACTCCTTTAGTCCTCTTGAGGCACATAGTCCTATAACATAAATGCCCCAATGAGGGAGGTAAATGACATTGAGGAACTTTACTTTTGTTATACCCATATACAAATAAGGGAATCTACACTCTTATAAATTATATATTAAAATATTCTTAATTAGACCCTCTCCTTCCCCTCCCCTTTTCTTTTATTTATCTATATGGGGATGGGGATGGGGAGCTTATGGATTCATACACAGTAGATGAGACTAGCTAGTCTATTTCCTATCCCTGATTGGGACCTCTCCTCACCTTTCTTTTCCTTTATCTATATGAGGATGGGGAGCCTAATGATTATAATTGATTAAGATTGACTAGTTATCAAGATCTAGTTAGGCCTTCTCCCCACTTTTTCCATTCCTTTCCTTTAACTAGATGGGGATCATAATCCTACTAATCTAGATAGATGGATGTGCTATGAGTGATGGGATTTTAGTGATAGATATGTATTAACTAGTTATCTATATCTATTTCTAGTTTGAATATCAAGGTTAGGAAATGACTGCTTGGATATCTATATCCCTATACTAGTAGTGATGTACTCCTTGGTATATAATCTCATATTATATTATATTCATCATCCTTGGGATCTATGAACCAACAATATTGTATCTAGTATGCTAAACAAATTTGAAACATCACCACCCTCTAAAGATATAAATAATAAAAGATATGTTTAATCTAAATGAATTTTAAGAGCCCCAAATTGGTACATATTTAACCTTAGGATTCATTAGGCTATGGTAACTATTCATCTTTTTTTAATATAGTCTTACTAAGCCCAATTTATATTTCATGTTTTTGGTAGAGACAAGATCAAAAATATAAACCATATGGAGATAGAGAATATTAGGATTTAAATTATCCTTCTAGATTAAATATTATGTATACAAATATAAAAAATTATTATATGTAGCTTCATAACCCTTGGAATTTTGTATTGTATCAAAATGGTTTTATTTTCAAGCTTTATTCGATGTAAATAATATTTTTGGGTCATTCCATATATGCTATTTTTTTATGTGTGAAAGGTTTCTTTAGAAAGTATACAAATAAATTCTTCAGTATTGAAGTTTTATTTTACATTCTACTTTTTTTTTCATTGAGTCATAAAATGAAAACATTAGCTACAATGTTATTTTCATGAGTGATTTCCACTATTTTATCCATCATTTCAATTTTATCAAAATAATTTTGATAAGAATTGAATATCAAATTTCTAGTGACTACTATATCTTAGATCAAAGATAGATTTGTAGAAATACTAAATGAATATAATATATTTTGAATCCAAATAATAAATATTATAAGAGAGTAAAACATGTCAAGATATAATAACCTAAATCAATAAGATCATATATATTTATTGCATGTTAACTTAGGAGACACTAGATTATGCTCTATGTTTTGAGCATTAAATATTTATGTGAAAGATCACACACACACACACACACACACACACACACACACACACACACACACACACACACACACACACACACACACACACACACACGTGTTGTGTGTGTGTGTGTGTGTGTGTGTGTGTGTGTAGGTATAATTTTTTATGTATAAGCCATAATTTTATTTTAGATAAAATTATCAGAATAGGTTTCCACTTAGACATCATTTATCGTAGATGTATATATAAAAATGTTATATATTTATTTATTTTAGTAAGGTAAAACTTGGTGTAGGACTCTTGGTTAAATATTTACAAATGAATTTTTCATACAGGTGTTAAAAATGTATTTGTAATAAATTCTTCTATTTTAAGTTTCTTTGAAATCAAATTTGGAAAACATTCATAGTAAAACTTGATATTACGATTTCTCACTATAAAAAAATTCCAATTTTTCGGTTCCAAATTAGTTATTAAATATTAAAGTTTTTAATGCATCATATTATTCAAATTGGAAACTAATATTTTTAATTGAACTCTACTAAAGGGTAGACTAATCCTTTACAAATGGTTTTGAATTCACCTATCGCAATTATAGATGCAAAATTTAGGGAGAATGGTGGCAAATTGAACTTATAAATTTGTCCAAAAAGTATATGATAAGGTAAAAATTATGGGATTCTTCCTTATCATAATTTCTTTACTGTAAGTATATGTTCTATAAAATGTTTTTAATTATTTTATAAATAATTGTCTTATTGCTTACTTTATTTACTACATCATCTCTTAAACTTATCTTCATGCATGGATTAGACACTAGTGGGTTCCCATTGAGATCCTAGTAATTGGGATATATAGCTAGAAAATGGGGTTTTCATTTTTTCATTTTAATGAATTATCACAATTCTAAACTATTTTTTTGAAATCTATATATTGTTTCCTTTATAATACCTTGATGATTTTGTCTAGCTAGTTTCATGATTTTAGAATTTTAGAGTAGAATTCATTTAAGGCCATAGTTTGGATTGATTGTCCTAGTCTTATGCTTATTTAAAATTTCTAATATTGTTGGTCCCATAGGCATATGCTTTGGATTTTTTTTATTTAGCATGTCCTAACAAGCACATGTGTGTTGAGGTTTATTTTACAAAATAATTAAAGGAATGTATTGATATTAAAATAGGTATGGAATGTATTTTCATCAAATAACTTATATTGACCTTGAAAACATATTATTTTGATTCTAATCATTTGACCATAGGATTTATAAATATCCTCTCATGGCCCACTCAAGGCCATGTATTGATCAAACACCAATTTAAGGGAAAATATTGTTTGAAACAATCATGGTTGGACTATGTAAGTAAGAAATCTTATGGCAAGTATAAAAGAACATAAACCACCTAATATCATTTCCAAAATAAAAAACCAATTGAGTATGGAAAAGTAAAAAAAATGTGATTCCAACTTCCCCCCATGTTATTTAAATACAAGGAACATTAACTAACCCACATAGTCAATTTCTTCAAAAAAATATACAGTTAATAAGTAGGAGGTATTTTTCCACATCGAGTCAAATTATGATATTGCTGTCAGCATTCAACTGTGTAGTTTTTTGATTCAAACTAATTGACACATATTTCATGAGTAGTGGCTCAAATGAACCCATCTCTCATGAGAATTAATGGTCCACATAGCACTCATTACATCTAGGTGATGCTCACAGGGGTGAAACATTGGGCCTTCTTAGGAGGTCACCCATCCTAGTACTACTCTAACTCAATCACACTTAACCATGGAGTTTCCTCCAAAGTTAAGACCACTTAGATTTCTACCACATTTTAAAAACATTTAGAAAGTGTTGTGCCTTATGAACCATTAATTATAGATCCCCTTTATCTCATCAATTGATAAGTAGGAGATATTTTTACATAGTGAGTCAAATTAATATATTCCTATTAGGATTCAACTGTGTAGTTTTTTTTATTCAAACTCATTGACCCATGTTTCATGAGTAGTGGTTCAAATTAACCCATCTATCATGAGAATTAATTGTCCACTTTGCACTCATTACATCTAGGTGATGCTCACAGGGGTGAAACATTGGGCCTTCTCAGGAGGTCACCCATCTTAGTACTACTCCAACTCAAGCACACTTAACCATGGAGTTTCTTCCAAAGTTTTGCCTCTGATTCACCAATTTCTTCACCCAGAACTGCCATTCAATTTTACCATATGGATATGTCACCCGACTCACCATTCATCATTAACTTTTGAATTTATCATTCATCTCTACCATCCGATGTTATCATTCGACACTGTCATTTAGATATATCATTCAGCTATGCCATTTGATTAGGTTATTCAACTAGGTCATTTGACTAAGTAATTTGATTGGGTCATTCGATCAAGTCATTCAGTTGGGCCATTCGGCTATGTTGTTTGGCCAAGTTATTTAGCTAGGTCTTTTGGATGTGTAACTCGACCATGTTGTAAGGTTATGTTGCTCATCTATATCATTCATCTCAAGCATTCAGCTCTGCCATTTGGTGGAATGGTTTGGCTTGTTATTCATTACTATCATTTATTTTCTTTATTTGCTATTGTTGTTTGATTCTATGTTCCTCTGGTTGTGGTTCTACTTTTTCCTTTGGTTGGTACAGGTCAGGGCCTTAGGGGATCTACTATATATATTTGGTGAATTTAAGTGTAATATTATATATCATTGTAAAGGGTTGGTGAGTAGACCCACCCCCCCCCAAAAAAAAAAAAAAAAAATCTTAAAATTTGGTGATCCAATCCCATCTGCTGACCCTAAAAAATTGTTGAAACCAAAATCCTAAAAATGGAATATTCATGAATTAAAAAATATTCATCACTAAAAAAAACATAGATGGAGGTTGTACAATTCCATACAAGCATGAATTTTCAAGGTTTAAAATCATATACAAGTAAAACTCACATATCAAATTTTTAGTAGACGGAATGCCATTTATTCATCTAGAGGACATATAATCAGATATTACTCCAAAAGTTTTTCTAAATCCATGCAAATAATGAGGCAAAGATTTTAGAAATGAATTTTAGTGTAAAAATGTTTAATTATTGCATCAAAACATGATTACTATTCCATGAGGATTTTGAAATTCATATGGTTGAAAAAAGGTTGTATGAGCAAATTAGGATGTATAATGCCATTTTAGACATGTATATCAGATTCCATTATTTCAATTAAAGTTTGGTCTATTAAATGACTATATGACTAATTTTTTTGGTGATAGGGCTTATAATGGACATAAAAATTAGGTTTGAAATATTTTTGAAGGTATAAAGTAAGTATTTGGGATGATAATGTAAAAATTGAAATATAAAATACCTCATTGTATTTCTTGGGCTTGTAGTTTTCAATTTTTTATTCAACTTTGATTGGGATTCAATTTCACAATTCACCTTCAAATCATTTTTCACCCACTCTAATAAATTTTTTAGGATCATACAATACACATGTAAAAGAATAAATTTCATTGTATAAGCTTGGAAATATTTCACACAGTAGTAAAATCTCTTTATTAGAAACATTTACAAGTTCAATATTATTAAAATATTTCACGGGGTGGTTATTTTATAGGACCTCAATAGGATAAACACACACATATATGTATACACATAAAGTATAAAAACACACATATATGTGTGTGTGTCTCTACACATGCATGCATGCATGTGTGTGTGTGTGTGTGTGTGTGTGTGTGTGTGTGTGTGTGTGTGTGTGTGTGTGTGTGTGTGTGTGTGTGTGTGTGTGTGTGTGTGTGTGTGTGTGTGTGTGTGTGTGTGTGTGTGTGTGTGTGTGTGTGTGTGTGTGTGCGTGTGCATGCGTGCATACATACATACATACATACATATATACATAAATACATATGTGCGTGTCTCCATACACACACATATGCATATATCCCTATGTCTTTATCTATGTGTACTTAAATCATGAGCTACAATCCATGTTTATTCAAAATTACAACATGTCATACTAATCTTGATCATACTTACACTCTATCTCTTCCTTTATCTAGTTAATCAAAGTCTCTCTAAGGCTAAGCTAAGGTACTCAAATGTTGGATTTACACTTCCTTGAACATGATTTTTCATGTGCTTGATGTTAAGAAAGATAAATTGATAACCATGTAAGAAATCACATGTTCCAATGATCTCTTTTCTTTCTTCAATCTTTGGCTCTATTAATATCATAGTCAAGACAAGTTAAAATAAGTTTGGGGTCAATTTTTTGAGCTTCCCTTGTTAATCTATGTACCAAATCCCTTTGTGCACTTTCTTCTTTTTATACATAAAAGTATATAAGTGATCTATAAATTGTGTCATTCATGTAAGACACATGTGCATGTTGTTCATAGCCTCCTATGATATAGTAATTGAGTCCCTATTAATATTCATGGAAATACAAAAACTTAAGGCTACAAGTCTTACTCCTCTTGATCTTACTTCTTATCTTTCTCTTCCTTTGTCTAATTTAGTAGAGTCTCTCAAAGGACAAGCTAAGATGATTAAATGTTGGAATTTTAACTTTTTTTGCTTAGGATTGATCAATTATTCAATGTAAATAAATATAAATACAAGATCATGCAAGGCAACACATCTTCCAATTTTCTATTTTAATTTTTTTTGAGTATTTTACTACAAGAATCTTGAATTACATATTTGTTTCAAGAAGTTTTGTTTCAACAACTTGAGTTGATCCTATAAATTTGTGAAACAAAATATTTTTCACTCTTATTTATATTTATTCAATGAAGTTACTACATATTTTACATAATTTATACCTTCATGCGAGCCACCCACATAACCCAATCCTAACATCTTCTATGATACTGCAAGGTTATTTCCTCTTGCGCTTGATGTGTTGTCACTACACCTGTATGAAAAACGTGTACCATTATAAAACATGAATTTATAATCCATTATTCCATAATTAATTATATATGTTTATGCCCTACATGAAAATGACCATTCATAAAAATATAATTCTATGATGCAAGATTTCATTTCACTTGGAATGTTCCTAAATTAACCTAGAGATTATGCATGTTACCATATAAATTGGATATAATGTCAATTCAAAAAAATATGATTTTATTTTAGATTCAATTCATAAATACAAAAAATAAACTATTCTCTAATTTATTTAATATTGAATTAACACACAAAAGGAGGCCATAATTATGACAAAATGTGCTCAGTGAATTTTTCCAAGAGTAGAAGTTATGGAGCACTCTTTACACTATTTATTTTTGTCCCATGCTTCTTACATTTTTAAACCATATTTCCAAGGATTATACATTATTAAACTAATATTCCAAATTTTTCTTGTATGCCTTTTGCATTTTTAGAATACAATACCAATTTTTCTACATTTTAGACTACAGTGCCAAAGTTTTATTGTACACTTTTTGCATTTGTAGAATACAGTCCTGAAATTTAAGGACCTTATACTTAATATACATGTTGGGAATAAATATTCCTATAGGGAAGCACTTAATATAGTTGGTAAAATGATGAACAAAATAACATTAAAGTGCAGATACTGACATATCCAAGATCTAGAGATATAAAGCTGGAAATGCACACAACAACATGCTAAAAATCACTAACAACAAATGAGGTTGTGTTTAAGCATAACACACACATTTGTATATATTAAGTTGATTAAAAAATCTATTAAAAACTTCATTAACTAAAACTATAGCTATTTTGAAAAAACTCTTACAAAAATCTTCCAATAAACTATCTACTTGATTGTATTTTGTCCTTTTATTTTCTTGCTATTGGATGTTCTTTTTAATGTTGAAGATCCTCTATTCTTCTCCTTGGTTTAAGATGGGTATTTTATTATCTGATTTTTGTCATCAAACATTCTTCCCACTATCCTAATCCCTCTATTTTGTCTCCTATATCCACATAGTCTATATATATATATATATATATATATATATATATATATATATATATATATATATATATATATATATATATGTTTGCTACGTTTATCATCTATTCTTCTAATTATGTCTCATTCTCCTTTTTATCATTATTGTAATTTTATTTCTACCTACCTCCCTTTTTTTTCTTATCTCCAACCGATCACAAAATAATTCAAAATCTTAATTCTTTGCATTAAATTATGTTTGGTGGCTACTTAGAGACTATGGAGCTGAGACAGGTAGGTGAAGGTACAAGAATATAATATTTTAACACTTCCCCTATCCTTAACCTTTTTTATAGTCTTTTTGAACTCTTTTCAACCCATAAGACACCTTTATAATTTATTGTTAACTTCTTAGATGCTAATGGAACCATTCTGAGCATGTTGAGAGCTATTTTGTTCATCTCCATAGTTAGACTAGTGGACTTTGGATCTATACTAGTTAACCCCAGAGCCAACCTGATAGACCGTGAATCCAAACTAGTGAACTCTAAAAATATCATGTAGGACTCTAGTGCTAGATTGGTGGACTTTAGAGTAATCCTATGGGACTCTGGATCTAGGCTATGGGACTCTGGCTCTAGACTGGTGAATTTTTCAGCCATAATACAACCATATATGCCCAATGTTACTACATCTAATACTCCTAATCTTTATCTTAAAAACTAAAAAAATAATTTTGGTAAAGGCTTCATGAATATATCAGTGAATTATTGTTATAACTTGTAAAATTTAAGCTCAATCACATATTTTTCAACTAAATCTCTAATAAAATGACACTTGATTACAATATGTTTGCATCTACCTTAAAAGATGAGATTTTTTAATAATGCACTAGAGGAAATTTTGTTGTGTAGTAGATAGTTAAATCTCCTTGATAATACTCATGCAAATATGATAAGATTCTTTTGATCCATATGGTACTAAATTCACTACTAAATACTCTACTTCAATTGTTGAAAGTGAAACTATGGGTTGTTTCTTTAGATTCCAGAAAATGGCTCTTGACCAAAAATGAAACACATCTTAATGTGCTATTTCTATCCTCCAAACTACTATCCTAGTCATTATCCATGTATCCTACTAACTAAAATTCATCTGATGTTGCATACAAAACTCCATATTCTCTTTTACGATTCACATACCTCAAAATCTATTTTCATACTTGTCAATGTGTATACTTCAATGTATCCATGAATCTATATATGAGGCTAACTACATACATTATAACTAGTCTAGTTATAATCAAATACATCAGAATTCTCACTAAACTCTTGTACCATATGGGATCCACATTACCGTTGTAATATTTTGTGTAATTTTAAACTTGTTTCAGCTAGTGTAGATATTGGTTTATTGACCAACATCCTAAACCTATCCAAAATCTCATTTTCATAATTGTATTGGCATATAAATATGTCTTCATTCATTTTTTTAACTTATATACCATGAAAATATTTATATAGACCTAAATCAATCATCTTAAACTCATTCTTCATGGATGATTTGAGCTCTTTTATTGACTTAGTTGAACTTTTGGTGAATATTAGATCATCCACATATAAAGAAACAATCAAAATACCTTATTTGTTTTTCTTGGGGTTAAGAGTGGGCTGACTACCACTTTTTTTAAAGCTATTGATTAACAAGTAAGATTTTATTTGACTATAATAATCCTATAGTGATTGCTTGAGCCCATACAACACCCTTTTTAGCATACATACATTGTTCTCGTGCCCAAGAATCTTATATCCAAGTGGTTGTCCCACATAAACCTCTTCTTCTAACACACAATTCAATAAGGTTTACTTGAGATCCACTTTATACACCTTCCATTTGTGTTGAGCGACTAGAACAATGAATTTATTAACTCAAAAATGCATTTGAACATGTCTTTGTTTATACTGATGTGGTTACTACAAAAATGATAAAGATACCATATCTCTCTACTAATTTGGTTTGCAATGTTACATGTTATAAAAAAATTTCCCCATTTCTCATTCCTATTAGGATTAACCTCTTATACCTTGGATAAATTTGATTTTTGAGTATTCAAATTATACTCCTTTATACACTCACTAACATTGTGTCCATACTTCTTACAATAATAGAATTGCTCATTTTACTAATCATATCTTTGTGTAGAACCACCCCTTGAAGTGTTTTTTCTCCTTCCTCTCCCTCTTACATGTGATTATTGATGGTTATGTCTACCACTTTCTTGACTACTATAATTTATTCCTCCACATTTATTATTTGATCCTCTCCTCCTTTCTCTTACATTATCATGAGACTTGAAGACTTGTTCATGGGAAGAGGTCATTGAGCTATTAAACCTTTGTTCATGGGTTTGTAAGGAACCCATTAGCTCATATATTAACATTTACCTAAAATAATTAGACTCTTGAATTACAACCATTATAAGTTCAAATATTATTGGAAGACTCATCAACATATTTTCAATGATTCTATGATCTTCAAGAGTATCACCATTTATCTTAATATGGTTGACTATGCTTATTATCCTTCTGAAAAAGTCATTAGTTGACTCATTTTCATTCATCGTCAATGTCTTAAAGTCACTTCTCGATAGATGAAACATGAAAAGATTCACCTTATCATTAACTTCATAGGCATTTTTTATAATATCACAATCTTGTTTAGAATAGATAATGGCTAATATTATTCATAAAACTAAATCAGGTAGTGCTTTTTGGATGTAGCTAAGAAACTTGGCATCCTTTTTTGTATTGTCTTTCAATACATTTCTTCCTTCTTGGTTGAGGGAATTGAATGCTTCAATGTCTATAAACTCTATATATCGACCCTCTACAAGTTATCATAGCTCTTGTGAGAAAAATATTGTATTCATATTGATAAACCATACATCATGGTTCTTTCCTTCAAACGTAGGAGGTTTATTCTATGAAAACTACTTGTTGTCATTACTTAATAAATGTAAGACTATGATACCAGTTGTTGGGAATATATAAGCCCAAGTGGATAGCACTTAAGCTAGTTGGGATAATGATAAAAAAAACAATAAAAGAGTGCAATTACTAACATATCTTAGAGCTAGAGATATAGAGCTGGAAATGCACATAACAACATGTTAAAACACACTAAAAATAGAGAAGGTTATGTTTAAGCATAAGACACACACATTTGCATATATTAATTTGACTAAAAACTCTATTGAAAACTTGATTAAATTTTTTAAACATAAACATTATGGTTAAATGTTTATTGAAAAACATTGAAAAACCTTGTGCTCTCATATAACCTTAAATTTCAAGCTCTTAGAAAATTCATGTCTTCTTCTATATTTTATGAATAATATGCATGTAGTTATTGGTGGAAAAGATAAAATAAGTTACACTATTTAGATGAAAGAGTTGTATGGATAAATGAATATATGTCTAACATACTTATCATGAATATAAGCCAACTCCAATGCAAGGTATAATTCTTTCCTTGTGTTCTTTCATGGACATTGATGAAGATAAAGATTACAAATGTGATGACAGATGATTATATTTTTTAGTTCTCACTTCAATATTTTGTTAGTACTCTTCCTAAATATTTTTGGTGGAAATATGAAATCTTACAAGAACCAAACATTATAAATGATAATATTTCTTAATATTCAAAGAAGACCAAAAAAACTATTTTGAGATTATGCTTGCAGAAGCGAATATAGGGTGGGTCCTTACATTTACCCTCTTTGATGGAGGAATTTGTATCATCTAATAGATTGGAAACATGTCTCAAAAAAGGTAACTAATGATGTAGATGCACTTAAAAAATTATTTTTCCATCTCAAATGTAAATAAGTCCTTATAGTTTTCATTTCAAACTAAAACATTTTAAATTATTTTAGAATTTTGTAGAAGAAAAGTACAATAAAACATAGAATATTATAATATTAAGTGAAATCTGAGGTAACAATCAATTAGAAGGTAAAAATCAATTGAAAAATTAAAAAAAACATTAAAAAACACAAAGTCACCATGTTATCAAACAAAAACATATAAAAACATTATGTCACCAAGTTATAAAAGTTTGATCAATTTTATTTACAAAATAATAGTAAATTTTTTTCACATATTTTATAATTTTATTTTTTTATTAATTAAATATGTATTTTTGATATCTTATAATTTATCATCATAAAGAGATTTTATACTTTTCAAGTTCATATAAATTAATATTATAGCGTTAACTTATAAATACATTTTAAATATTTCAATTTTATTTGAAAATTAACTACAACCATATTATATAAATCATCTAAAATTACATAAGAGCTCAATTAACTACCCTGACTCCATCTTAAATGTCCTACCACTGGATATATTATTTATGCATACAATCAATTTTATTAGTATAACCATCTATTTTTTTTCCTTTTTATTATTTTTTTAAAAATAAGAAGATTTTTTTTCTCTACTAGGGTTTCCTCCATGCACTCCATTAAGTCAGCACTTGATTTTGTGTCTGTCCAGCTTGTATCACACTGTGGCCTTAAGTTACCTAAGAGACTTCCAAAATGCACTCCTATGTTGTTTCCCTAAAATATAACCTTCACATACTTTGTTTGGATGTTATATAAGGGGTAGCCCTCTCACCATTTTCCTCTTATGAAGAAGTTTCAGCCCACCAAAACTCAAATTCCCATATCTAAGGTGTTAAAAAGTATACTCATCTCCTAACACTATTTTGAACGTTGTCACGAGCTCACTTTGTATCTTCAAAAGAAACATATTGATAGTTATCATCCTTACTACTAAAATATACCTATTTAAACCACTCTTATCAAAGATGATATAATATCCATCTTCAAATCTCACTTTATATCTTTTTTGGATAAGCTACCCAAAGTTGATTATGTTGTGCTTCAACCCAAGCATATACGAAACATCTTGAAATTATCTTTTATCACCTTACTTGGTGCATACATAAATGTTGACTTTGCCCATGAAAGGGACCTTCTCATTATTTCTCATCTTCACTTTTGATTTTATTAACCCATCAATGCATTTAAACATGTCTTTTTCTCCACTGATGTGGTTACTACAACCACTATAAAGATACCATATCTCTCTACTACTTTGGTCTACAATGTTACATGTTATACACAAATTTCCCCATTTCTCATTCCTATTAGGATCAACCTCTTATACCTTGGATAAATTTGAGTTTTTCCTATTCAAATTATACTCTTTATTTATACACTCACTAACATTGTGTCTATACTTCTTATAATAATAGCATTGTAAATTCTACTCATCATATCTTTGTGTAGAACCACCTCTTGAAGTGTTTTTCCTCCTTCCTCTCCCTCTTGCATGTGATTATTGATGGTTATGTATTCCACCTTATTGACTACTAAAATTTATTCCACCACCATTATTATTTGATCCTCTCCTCCTTTCTCTTACATTATAATTATACTTGAAGACTTATTCATGGGAAGAGGTGGTTGACCTATTAAACTTTTATTCATGAGTTTGTAAGGAACCCATTAGCTCATATATTAACATTTACCTAAAATAATTAGAATCTTTAATTGCAACCATTATAGGTTCAAGTATGATTTGAAGATTTGTCAACATCTTTTCAATGATTCTATTATCTTCAAGAGTATCACCATTTGTCTTAATATCGTTGACTATGCTCATTATCCTTGTGAAGAAGTCATTGGTTGACTCATTTTAATTCATCGTCAATGTCTTAAAGTCACTTCTCAATAGATGAAACATGACAAGATTCACCTTGTCACTACCTTCATATGCATTTTGTATAATATCCCAATCTTTTTTTGAATAGATAATGGCTAATATTACTGGTAAAACCGAATTAGGTAGTGTTATTTGGATGTAGCTAAGAAACTTGGCATCCTTTTTCATATTGTATTTCAATACATTTATTCATTTTTGGGTGAGGGAATTGAATGCTTCCATGTCTATACACTCTAATATTCACCCTCTATAAGTTCTCATAGCTCTTGTGAGCATAATATTATATTCATATTGATACACGATACATCATGGTTATTTCCTTCAAATTTAGGAGGTTTCTTCCATGAACACTACTTATTGTCATCACCTAACAGGCCTAAGACTCTAATACCAGTTGTTGGGAACATATAAGACCAAGTTAGTAACACTTAAGCTAGTTGGGATAATGATGAAAATAATAATAAAAGAGTACAATTACTGACATATCCTGAAGCTAGAGATATAAAGCTGGAAATGCACATATCAACATGTTAAAACACACTAAAAATAGAAAAGGTTATGTTTAAGCATAAGACACAAACATTAACATATATTAATTTGACTAAAAACTCTATTAAAAAATTGATTAACTCTTTAAAACATAAACATTATGGTTAGATGCTGATTGAAAAACATTGAAAAACCTTGTGCTCTCATATAACAATAAATTACAAACTCTTAGAAAATTCATGTCTTCTTCTATATTTTATAAACAATATGCATGTAGTTATTGATGGAAAATATCAAATAAATTAAATTTTTTATATGCAAGAGTTGTATGGATAATTGCATATATATCTTACATACTTATCATCACTATAAGCCAACTCCAACGCAAGGTACAGTTCTTTCCTTGTGTTCTTTCATGGACATTGATGAAGATGAAGCTTACAAATGTGATGATAGATGATTATAAATTTTAGTTCTCACTTCAATATTTTTTTACTACTCTTCCTAAATATTTTTGGTGGAAATATGAAATATTAAAAGAACCAAACTATTATAAATGATAATAGATCTTAATATTTAAAGAAGGCCAAGAAAACTATTTAGAGATTATGCTTGCAAAAGCGAATGTAGGGTGGGCCCTTACATTTACCCTCTTTGGTGGAGGAATTTGTATTATCTAATCGATTAGAAATATGTCTCAAAAAAGGTAACCAAAGCTGTATATGCACTTAAAAAATTCTTCATTCATCTCAAATGTAAATTAGTGCTTATATTTTTCATTTCAAACTAAAACATTTTAAACTATTTTAGAATTGTGTAGAAGAAAAGTATAATAAAACATAAAATACTATAATATTAAGTGAAATCTGAAGTGATGATCAATTAGAAGGTAAAATTCAATTTAAAAATGAAACCTATAATTCCTACAATTTTCTATTATAATGATAATTTTAAACAAAAACATTAAAAAACACAAGGTCACCAAGTTATCAAACAAAAACATATCAAAACACTATGTCACCAAGTTATAAAAGTTTGATCAATTTTTTCTTCAAAATAATATTAATTTTTTTTGACATATTTATAATTTTTTTTATTAATTAAATATGTCTTTTTGATATCTTATAATTTATCATCATAACAATCAGTTTTATTAGAGATTTTATAATTTTCAATTTCATATAAATTAATATTATAACTTTAATTTATAAATACATTATAAATATTTCAATTTTGTTTGAAAATTAACTACAACCATATTATATAAATAATCTAAAATTAACATAAGAGCTCAATTAACTAACCTAACTCCATCTTAAATGTCCTGCCGCTAGATATATTATTATGCATAAAATCAATTTTATTAGTATAACCATCTAGTTATTTTATTTTTTATTATTTTTTTAAAAATAAGAAGATTTTTTTTTTCTCTACTAGGGTTTCCTCCATACATGCCACTAAGTCAGTACTTAATTTTATATCTATCTAGCTTGTGTGACACTATGGCCTTAAGTCACCTACGAGACTTCCAATTATTGCCATTTAGGGTTTCTTGCCTTTGGACAAGGCTGATTTTATAATGACTTCTCCCCATTCTATCCTGACTCTTTCAAATATGAAGAAGAATGATGGAGCATCGACCAATGGCCCCCTACAAGTTCCTAAGGAAGTTTGTCCCAAAGATTTACCATGAGGTAATGTTTTAGAACTTGATGTTATATTACCTATTTCTAAATTTATTTATGTATGTCAATGGTTAGATAAATTTTGTTTGAAAGGATATATTATTATGAGAATTCTCGCTAAAAGTATGCTATGATCTTGGGTACAAAACCATTGGCCAAATCATGACATTAAGCTGGAGAACATCCAGAACATGACTAAGGGTTTTTTATTTTCCTCTTTACTGACCCATCCCATGTAGGAGGAATCCACCATAGGTCTACCACTTAATATGTCAAAAATTTGCTCGTGGTTCTCTCCCCTTGGACATGAGACTATGTGGTATTAGAGTACGCTACTATAAAAGTCCTATGTTGGGTTGAATTTCCAAGCCTCCCACTCCCTTGGTGACACTTTATTCACCAGATAGTATCCTTCATAGGTCCAGTGGTTTGCCATGAACAAAACTAGTTTTACTTTGCCAGACTATAAAAGTGGGTTTGTGTAGAAGTAGACCTTTCCTGGGACCTCAAGGAGTTTGTGTAAATTCAAGCTAGGAATATGATACACTCATAGCGATTCCTATACATCAACCTATCTAACACTTTCTTTCATTACCACACCATATACCATAAGATATAAGATTGTCCCCTTCAGCTGACTCACAAAAATGCATCTAACTGCTCATCCTCTTCCCCTAAGTCATCTCCAAAAGCTAGAAATAAGCTAGCTAAGGATGGATGGACTATGGTAGGAAAGAAGAATAAACATCCCAAGGCCACAAGTTTGATTGTTACTCCCAAAGAAGGAATGTTGTCTTCAAGCAATGGCCCATAGTAGCAGGCTCCTACTGAAAAATAGCCTCCTAAAGTTGAAGCCCCAAAATTAGTAGAAAAACCCAAGGTAGTCAACACCCCTATAGATGCCAATGTCTCATCCCAAGGTATCAAGGATTCCTTACCAAGTTCTTCTATTTTTATAGACTCATATCCATGCACTCTTCTACTTCCTACTTGGTGAGATTCACCTAAACACTCTCACATCTCTCCTCAGAGGAGTGACAAGATACAGGAAGGAGATTATCAGGTTGACCTTGTTGTGAGGAAGTAATTTGATGACTTTATAAGTACCAATAGTGGGCATTTTTTATAGGATTAGTATGATGTCTTGGAAGGTCTGGACTAAGAGGACATGTCATTCAACACCCATCATGTATGACTTGTTTTGAATGGAATGTTTGGGGTCTCATAGATCTAAAATGTAAGTTTTTTATGCATGATTTCAGAAGGAATTTTCTCAAGATGGATATTTTTTGTCTATAAGAAGTCAAGGTGGCAAATTTTTTATTGATGACTATTAGTAATTCCATCTGGCATGATACTATCATTTTACATAGTAAGCATGATGCAAGATGTGGAGGGTTGATCACATTCATTTCTCTAAAGTGAAAGCTGCACTTAGTGCAATCTATCATGATCCCCACCAACTGGTTAGTATGGCCCCTTTTTAGAATTGAAATCCACTCTTTTGTTTTTATTAACATTTATACCTTAAATGATGCCTTAGAGCATACCCATTTATGGTGATGGATACCAGATGATCTCCCTGATGCCCATTGGGTCTTATATGGTGACTTTAATATGGTGGCATCTCCCAAGGACAAAGTGGGCCACTTACCAATATGGTGGGCAGTTGGTGAAAGGGGGGCATGGTATTATATGTACACTAAATGGAGATTTTATGACCCAAATTTAATCCATCGACCTGCAGACAAAATTTAGTACACCTAGAGTAACCTCAGGGAGGGCCCCACTCAGATTATGAAGTGCCTAAATAGGGAATTGATGTCCACCCAATCATACTTATCCTTTGATAATAGTTTTTCCCATATAGTACTGGTACTACTAGATTTTGGGCCCTCTGACCACTCCCCTATTCAGTTCAAAGTGACATGGAAGTTCAAGAAACCTAAAGTCCACAAAATGTAGTTCTTCCTTAACACCTCTCTGCTCAAGCATTGGCCCATAATGTCACACATTCAAAGAGTTTCGAATTTGGATCCACATTTTTCCCTAAATCTTGTTGGATTTTCTGGTGGGATGAATCCATCAAAAGGAATTCTCACTTTCTATGAATCTATGGCCACCAACTTTATAAAATTTGGAGACACTTTTACTCTTTTGCTTCCTTTGAGCTGCATGAATTTAGCCATGGAAAAGGATCGCTTCAATGAGATCTTGCAAGTCAGAGTTTTCTCCTTATAGCATCATATCCAAATTACACACAACTACAATGCTTGGGGAACTCAACTCAAAGCCAAGCTTCATTAGATCAAAATAGGGGACAAAGCTTCAAAGGAGTTTTTTCAAATGCTACAAGCTAATAACTCAAAGCAATAAATTCAAGTCATCTCTAAGGATAACAATAGACTAATAGAGACCTTGCACATTATTCAATCCTTTGTCCACCATTATCAACAAGTTTTAAAAGCTCAAGCATCTTTGACTGAGCATGAAATTTACCTTCAACAATGTCTCTCAATGGTGCCATATAAACTCACTCCCACCTAGTGGGTGGATTGCAATAGGCTCTTTGTTGTCAATGATTTTCATGAGACAGTGCCCCACATGGCTAATGATAAAGTTCAAAGAATTTATGGATTCCCATATGAATTTTATAAAACCCTCCGTGATCTTGTGGGTAGTGACTTGCATAATGTTTATCAAGAAGCCTTTCACATGCATTCTATGGGAAAAAATATAAATAAAGAAAACATTAAATTCATAACTAAGAAAGGATATCTTGATTTGATCTATAATTAATGGCTCATCACCATCCTGAATGTTTCCTATAAAATCACTTCCAAGGCTCTGACAATTCAGTTGTGTAATATGCTTCTTCTCATCATGCACGCTAAAAAAATAGGTTTCATCAAAAGTTGTTATATTTTGGACAATATTATAGTATTGTGGGAAAGGATGAACTAATCCAGAAGGTTTAATAAAAAATCTATGTTCATTAAAATTGACTTTGAAAAGTATTATGATCATATCGAATGGCCATTCATAGTAGCCATGCTTCGAACCTTGGGCATTGGGGCAAACTTCATTCAAACTATCTAGATGATTTTTTTTAGATGCCTTGACTGTCCTCTCCATTAATAGAGTGACCTTTCTTTAGTTTTGTTTGTTATACTCTATTCATTATGGGTGCCCTCTAGCTCCCACCTTGTATGTACTTGCATTTGAGGGTTTTGGATATCTCCTTAGTAAAGCCCAAGCTAGGGGCCTCATTAAGGGAATCTATCTCCCTCCTGATGCTGTGAACCTACATGAAGACATGTAATTACTCAATGGTCACTTTAGAAATGACTCCTTTAATCTCATTGAGAATGAGTCTAATGTGGATAACACCTTGCAGTATCTCAACACTTTCTGCCTCATCTCTAGTTCTAGCATACAGTATAAAAAAATCATTGCGTCAAGCAATACTACCTCCCTCCACCGATGTGGACTACTAAATATGTTGGAAGTGGATCTAACATGATGAAATTTTTAAATTTCTTGGTATCCTCTTTTCTTTTGATGCCTTACCACCCTTAGTGTGGCAATATGTTGTAGATAGAGTTGCTATGAAACTAGATTATTAGGTGACCAAGTCTCTTTTGTTGGCAAGAAAATGCTAAACCTATTCAAAAATACTTGTGATGACCCATGTGTACTACTCTTTTTGTTGGGGACCTTCTAATAAATCTTACCAGAAGTTAGAGAAATTGCTTAGAGACTTCATTTGGGCCAATTCTCCTTAAGGTAAAGTATTTCACATGGTGGCCTAGAAATATTACTGCCTCACATAGGATGCTAGAGGGACGAGGCTCATTGAAATAGCTCGGTAAGGAACTACCTTATATACAAAATAGATTGTGTGGGCCATTGAGGATAAAGAATCCTAGAAGGTGTTATTAAGACATTGCATCTCCTCAGGCTTGCCTAAAGGCAAGAAAGGCTAGAAAGGTATTGACTTCCCTAATTTGCTAATCGTTAAGTCTCTCATTCAAATCATAGGGTCTTTTGTGGCTAAAAGTACTTTGAAGGCATGGGAAAAGATTAAACCATGGCTTCTCTAAAATGGTTCAAGGTTACGAGATGGGTTGTCTGTAAATACCCACTCACTCTGGTGGTTAGTTGTTATTAATTTCAATGAAGTTTCCATGGTAGATGTCCCTTGGATCAACACTCTTAAGTTATTCTGTAGGGGTATTCATTATATCTAGGATATCTACTATAGGTTATCTTGCTCTTGGCTATCCTAGGAAGAGGTGAAATCCAAATTTTGGCTAGCCAATTCTGTTCAAGAATCCTAACAAAAGATACTTAACACCGTGCCACCTTCAATACTTCACAAAATATCTATTAACTCCACTCATCCTTGGTGAAAGCACTAAAAGTGGTACATTGAGACCCCCTTTCATAATTACACTCCTCAGCTTGGCTATGGATGGCTCACCCCCCATTTACCCATGGTGGATAAACTCAATTCCTATTGGGGACTGTATTCTTCTATTAGTATGTGGAGCTTCTACTTTAGCACTGTTTGGGGGGTTTGTGTGGAGCTCAAGCTTGCCCATTTTACTTGGTGTATACTACATCAAGGCTTACCTATTAACAGAAGGCTCATCTAGCTAGAAGTTCCCATCCCTTCTTGCCCTTTCTGTGGCCACCTTGAGATGCTTCCTCATCTATTTTGGTACTGTACCAAATCTCAAAGGGTCTGGAAGTGGATCCACGATCTCTTCAGGGCTTTCTATCCTAAATTTTTTTATTTGGAAGCACATCCTCCTTGGAGATAAACCTATGATTCCATTCAAATACACCCAATTCTATCATACTTTCAGAGTGAAGATTCTCTTTTGGATTTGGAAAGAAAGAAATAATTTTGTGTTTAATAATGCTTCTTCATATTGAATGATTTTGCTTTGAGCAAGTCCTCTATCATCTCCAATGTTCTTTTGCAAATTAAAGTTCAAGTTAACAAAGTCATTATAGAGCTTGGGCACCTTCCAGATCTCCTCTCTCATTGGGGAGATACTCGTGTAATGGCTCGAGTTTCACCATCTCCACCTAGAGATCCCAGACTAGAGGATAAAATTACTTTACAGTCTCATGGTGGGCATCATCATAGCCACTCTTGATGCCATTTTCACAATGGCACCATGTACCAGTGCATAACCCCTCCTAGGCAGCAATGAGGGTGACAACCTCTTCCTCCTTCCCTTGTTGGACAGGATGGTTGGGATGCTCCTCCTCCTCCTTTATGCCCAGATGATGGGGGGGGTGCCACCTGGATGTTGATCGGATTTGCTGGATAAGATCCCTGGGCTATCTCTAGCCATTTCACCCACTTGAGCATAGGAAGAACAAGATGATAGGGACACTGCTTGTTGGGGATCAACCAACAATAGATTACACTTATGAAAGCAATAAACTGCAGAATTAAATCAAATAGATAAGTAACTAGAATTAGATAATAGCAAAGAACAAGAGATACAAGAAACCACCCTAAAAACTTGTATTGAACTCTTTACAAAAGGAATACAATTGAAGAAACTTCTTTCTTCCACACCTCTCTCAGATGCACAAGATCTCTCTCTAGACCTCTATCCCTTAAGAGCTCTCTCTCTCAAGTAAAATCAACTCTAACACCCTGGATTGATACAACTCTGTAATGTTCTTCAACATTCACATACAATGAACTACTACAACAATCACACTAAGCTAAGAAGATCTAATTCTACATATAGAATTAGGAGACTTGCGCATGCACTTATAACCAACAGTTAAGCCTCTTGAACAAGGGCTCTAAAAACAATCTTACTAATAATAGAAATGCGAACTTAAGACTAAGACTTAAACTCATCATGCAAACACTCGCTTCTATCCTCGGAAATAGCATTCTGGACGCATAGGTAACCGACGCCGGTTCCTGCCTGCTTGCCTATGACCGACGTCGACCGATCATCTGTCGACGTCGGCGTCTCTTCAACTACACCAAACCGATGTCGGTCGCTCCTGACCGACGCTGGTGACTATGTAAACCTGCAACTTTGGTAATGCACTCATATGTGAAGCTTTTAGGCTCCACACCTTAACAATCTCCCACTTGGAGATAAACAGCTGCACCAGTACCTGTACAGTGACATCTTCTAGCTCCTCCATCTTCAACTCAATCATGAAGACCAACAAAAGTTGAATGAAGATTCAACTTCTCCTTTGTAACCGGATTGGTTAACATATCAGCAGGATTCCTATCTGTATGGATCTTCTCCAGCTTCAAATCACCATCTTCCAATACCTGTCGTATGAAATGGTACCTTAGCTGTATGTGCTTTGTTCTTGAATGAAAGGCTGAGTTCTTAGCCAAATGGATTGCAATCTGACTGTCACTATATAATCTACAACTCCCATGCTCCCTTCCAAGCTCTTCCATGAACTGTGTCATCCATATCATCTCTTTGCTAGCTTTTGTGGCTGCAATATACTCTACTTCTGTAGTTGACAAGGCAACAACCTTCTGCAACTTAGATATCCAGCTAACCGCCATTCCACCTACAGTGAAAACATATCCTGTAGTGCTCCTCCTGCCATCCAAATCCCCTACCATATCTGAATCTACATAACCATGTAGAGAAGTATCTGAACCTCCATAGCACAAGTGCCTACTGCTGGTTCCTCTCAGATATCTAAGGATCCACTGAACTGCTTTCCAATGTTCCTTACCTAGATTATCCATATACTTACTTACAACTCCCACTGCTTGGGCAATATCCGGTCTAGTACACACCATTGCATACATCAAACTTCCTACTGCGGAAGAATATGGAACCTTACTCATGTACTCTACCTTATCATGTGAATTAGGACATTGTTCTTTACTCAACTTAAAATGTCCAGCCAAAGGTGTGCTTACCGGTTTAACATCTTACATATTGAACCGTTTCAACACCTTGTCCACATAATCCTCTTGAGACAATATCAACCTGTGATTTTTCCTGTCTCTCTTAATGCTCATGCCAAGAATTTTCTTTGCTGCTCCCAAATCCTTCATAGCAAACGTTTGAGCTAATTTCACCTTAAGCTCAGAGATATCCTGCATGTGTGATCCTACAACCAACATATCATCTACATACAACAATAGAATGATATATCTACCATTATACAATCTCTTAAAATACACATAATGGTCAGATTGGCACCTACTGTCGCCATGCTCAGTCATAAACCTGTCAAATTTCAAATACCACTGTCTAGGAGCTTGCTTGAGGCCATACAAGCTTTTCTTCAATCTGCACACTAACTTCTCCTTACCTTTGAACTCAAATCCTTCCGATTGTTCCATATAGATTTCCTCATCCAAATCTCCATGAAGAAACACTGTCTTAACATCTAGCTGCTCAAGATGCAAATCCTCAACAGCAACCAAAGACAGTACAATCCGTATAGAAGTCATTTTAACAACAGGAGAAAAAATCTCACCAAAATCAATACCTGGCTTTTGTGCGAATCATTTCACTACCAATCTGGCCTTATATCTCATCTGTCCATTCTCACCTTCTTTCAACCTGTAGGTCCATCTATTCTTCAGTGTTCTCTTACCAGCTGGCAATTCAACCAAATCCCATGTTTGGTTCTCTCTTAAGGACTCCATCTCCTCAACCATGCCACGCTCCCACTGACTCTTGGACTCCACCTGTATTACTTCTTCAAAACTCTCTGGTTCTCCACCATCAGTTAACAATAAATAGAATAATGAAGGAGAATATCTAATTGGAGGCTTACTTACCCTTTTAGACCTCCTGATGGGTGTCTGAGACTCGTTCACAACACGCTGTCCACCCAAATTCTCTGACAGTGACCGACCTCGGTCACCTCTAGACCTATTACTAGCCGACACCAGTTTTTCTTGACTGACGCCAGTGCCTGTCCTGTCAACATCGGTCTCTGTATGACCGACATCAGTTTCTGTTCTGCCGATGTCGGTTCCTATCCTGTCGACGTCGGTATCTGTGTTTTCCTGCAAGTGATTATTTCTTTTTCCTACGAGCTCATTTTGGACCGTCACCTCATCCAATTCACTATTGCTCTACCCAGATTGATTCAGCTTCTTCAGTTGATCACTATACATCACTTTTTCATTGAAAACAACGTCACGACTCCTAATTATCTTGTTAGTTCCTAGATTCCAAAATTTGAAACCAAAATCATCTGAGCCATAGCCAATAAATGTGCACCTCATAGACTTAGCATCGAGCTTCTTTCTATTTTCCTTATCTACGTGCACAAAGGCTTCACAACCAAAAACTTTGAGAAAAGAGAGATCTACCTTTTTACCTGTCCAAGCCTCTTCTGGAATTCCACCATCTAGAGCTGTAGAGGGTCCTCTGTTAATCAGGTACACTGTAGTGTCAACAGCTTTTGCCCAAAACTCTAAGGGTAAACCAGCATGCAATCTCATACATCTTGCACGCTCCATGATTGTTTTGTTCATCTTTTCAGCAATTCCATTCTGCTGAGGTGTCCTTGGAACCGTCCTTTGCCTACGGATCCCATGCATGTAACAATACCAGTTGAACTTATAACTGCAGAACTCTCCACCATTGTCAGATCTCAAGCACTTTAATCTTTAGCCTGTTTCATTCTCAACCATAGCTTTCTAAATCTTAAAGGTCTCAAATACATCATATTTCTTCTTAATACAGTAGATCCATGCCTTTCTTGTAGCATCATCTATGAACGAAACATAGTACTGTGATCTTCCAATAGAAGCTACCTGAGCCGGTCCCCACACGTCTGTGTGAACAAGCTACAAATTATGCTTCTTCTTTGTAGACCCAGTCTTGAGAAAACTAACCCTTTTCTATTTTCCAAATACACAGTGCTCACAAAATTCTAGATCCATGCTTTTCAAATCTGAAAGCTTACCTTTAGACTTAAGAATTGACATCCCCTTTTCACTCACGTGGCCAAGCCTTGAGTGCCACAATTTTGCATCCACATCTGAAGTAGATAATACAGAAGGAGAATTGTTAGTAACACAATTACACAAATAGAGAGTACCTACTCTCTTACCTCTGGCCATAACAAGTGCACCCTTGGTCACCTTCCAAGATTCTGCTGTGAGAGTTACTGTACAACCCTCATCCCCTAACTTTCCTATGAAAATCAAATTTCTCTTCAAGCTAGGAACATGCATAAATTCTCTCAACACCCATGTGTTGCCATTCTGCATTTTCAGCTGCACTTTACCTTTGCCAATAATTTTACAGGCTTCATCATCCCCTAGATATACTATTCCAAAATCTCCATGGATATAGTCACAGAAATATTCCCTATTAGGGGTAGCATGAAAAGATGCACCAGAATCTAACACCCAAGATTCTATATTATTATGCAAAGAGAATATTAAAGCATCTTGTGCAATACCTGCAACCTTTGCTTCTTCTTTTCCTTCGTGTTGATTGTCCTCCTTAGGCTTTGACCAACAATCTCTGCTTATGTGCCCCATCTTTCCACAATTTCAGCATTGTGGCCTCCTGCCATTTCTGGATTTGGATCTGCCTTTCCCCTTAGACTTGGATCTTGATCTCCCTTTCTTGCTCTTCTCTTTTTGCCTTCCCCTGCTCTCAAAACTTAAAGCATTCCTAGATGTCTCTTCTGTGCTTTTCCTGTGAATTTCCTCATTCAAGATAACACTAACAACATCCTCTACTTTTAATATATTTGATGCAGATGCAGTATTGCTAACTGCCATTACTAAGCTATGCCAGCTTTCAGGCAAAGAACATAATATTAAAAGAGATTTTATTTCATCATCAAATACAATTTTGACTGAACTTAATTGATTTACAATACCATGGAAATCATTCAGGTGATTAGATACAGATCCACCTTCCTGCATATGCAAATTAAATAGCTGCTTCATAAGATATACCTTATTGGAAGCTAAGGGTTTTTCGTACAAATTTGCTAGAGTAGTCATCAACTCTACCGTTGTTTTTACCTGTGATAAATTAGATATCACAGTGAATGCAAGACTCAATCTTATAGACCCCAGAGCCTTTCTGTCAAGAACTTCCCATTCTTCATCCTCCATGTCTGTGGGCTTCTTTGCAATCCCACCTAACGATAAGTATAGATCCTTCTGATACAGATAGTCCTCTATTTGCATTCTCCAATGTTGATAGTTTTTTCCATTGAACTTCTCCATTATCAGTTTAGTTTCATCTGCCATTGCTTCTCCCACTCAAACAGAAATCTTTGCAAAAACTCCTGTGAGCAACTTGTAATCAATACACACTACACAGATCTAAACCGCCTGTTAGTGAACCTGAGCTTTGATACCAATTATTGGATATCAAACTCTAAACCTACAACCAAGGCTCTGATACCACTTGTTGGGGATCAACCAACAATAGATTACACTTATGAAAGCAATAAACCGTGGAATTAAATCAGATAGATAAGTAACTAGAATCAGATAATAGCAAAGAACAAGAGATACAAGAAACCACCCTGAAAACTTGTATTGAACTCTTTACAAAAGGAATACAATTGAAGAAACTTCTTTCTTCCACACCTCTCTCAGATGCACAAGATCTCTCTCTAGACCTCTATCCCTTAAGAGCTCTCTCTCTCAAGTACAATCAACTCCAACAACCTAGATTGATACAACTCTATACTGTTCTTCAACATTCACATACAATGAACTACTACAACAATCACACTAAGCTAAGAAGATCTAATTCTACATATAGAATTAGGAGACTTGTGCATGCACTTACAACCAACAGTTAAGCCTCTTGAACAAGGGCTCTAAAAACAATCTTACTAATAATAGAAATGCGAACTTAAGACTAAGACTTAAACTCATCATGCAAACACTCGCTTCTGTCCTCGAAAATAGCATTCTGGACGCATAGGTAACCAACGCCGGTTCCTACCTGCTTGCCTGTGACCGACGTCGGCCGATCATCTGCTGACGCCGGCGTCTCTTCAACTGCACTGGACCAACGTCGGTCGCTCCTGACCGACGCCGGTGACTATGTAAACCTGCAACTTTGGTAATGCGCTCATATGTGAAGCTTTTAGGCTCCACACCTTAACACTGCTCAAGCTACTAGCTGGAAGCCTATTCCAGATGACAATGACTTGCTAAGCTTGGGCTAGG
The DNA here is from genome assembly GCA_037957365.1 of Torreya grandis. Classification (NCBI taxonomy): domain Eukaryota; kingdom Viridiplantae; phylum Streptophyta; class Pinopsida; order Cupressales; family Taxaceae; genus Torreya; species Torreya grandis. The sequence goes on along the minus strand of JARHVA010004578.1, from coordinate 1,295,187 downwards.
GTCCTGTTGATATGGATCCTCTGCTTTTTAGCCTTGCTCTTGCTATTTAAAGTTATCTTTTTTTACGATATTATGACTTGATCGTAGGCTTTGCCTAATTGTTTGTGGTGCTTCTATTTTTGGTCTTAGGTTTAGCTTAGTGTGGTTACGTAGCGTGCTCTCATACCCCCTATATTTTTTTGTGAACTATTTGTATATTTCTGTTAAATTAATATATAGATATATTTCATTAAAAAAAAAGTTGTTTATAATATTTTTTATTTTTAAAATATAAAAATAAATTATTTATTGTATCAATTATTTGGGGAATTAGGAATGAGATTGGGAATCAGTTAAATTATTTTCCCCTTATAATTTTATTCAAATAAATATTTTCATTATATTAAAATTATAAAAAGAAATAATTTTATTTTTATTATTAAATAATTGATTTTTTTTCCTTTCAAATTAAAAAATAAAAATAATTAACAATTAATTTTTTATAAATTATAAGAAAAATAATACTTCAAAATTCTCTACATAAGGTTAAACTTCTCTAAATACATAATGTTTTGTAAACCTCTACCAATTTTTCAAAAGAAACATTTTAAGGAAGGGAAAAAAACAAACCAACCTTGTATGACAATTTATTAGAATGCATAGCCTATATTGATGTTTTCAATATATATTTATAATTTTTTATAAAACAACAGAGATCAGTTGATTGTTTTTATTTCCGCAAACAACCTTACAACCTTATAAATTATTTAATGAAACGTACAATCTGACTCCAAACCCCTACCCTTAATTTATAGAATATATAAGTAAACTTGCAAGTCCTCAAAATTTTATTCCAGCGGACGAGGACTGCACGCTGAGGGGAAAATTGAGCAAAGCTCTGGCTCCCCGTATTTTGAAGGCAGCACAGTCATATGCAACAGCGGCAGCTTCCGCTGTGGGGAAGGTGCCCAGCCAAACACGCCTTTTCTTGGTAGGGTCTCGTATCTCTGCTGCAAATTTCCCCCAGGGTCTCTGCCTCACTCCTCTGTACCGCCCTTTTACTCTTCCATTTCTAATTTCGGAATCTTCAATTTTGCGTACCGTATTACATGGAGGAACTCCGGCAGCCGCCTCCTCCAATAATAGGTCACCATTTTCAATAAAATTAGGGGATTCTCCGTTGAAATGGTGATACTGAAGGAGAGTGCATGCAGAGACTGCATCCTCGCCGAGCAAATCGCTTCCAAATTTCTCAAACTTGCTTAAATCTGTAATCTCCATGGAAGTTAAGACAAGAAGAAATTAAAGTACAGTATGGGATGGGTTGTGGCAGCTTATAATATACTGTATTGCACGGAAGGAGACAAAATCCAATGCATTGCGGAGAAGATCAACCGAAACTTTCTTTAGAGTTTAGAATAGACCGAGCAAGGAAAAACTCTGGTAACCGTAGTGCTATAGTCATCGTCCTTTCGTCATGGTGTGTGTGCCACGCTATAGGATGAATGTGGAAACATCCATTGCTTTGCGTAGAAGATCATCCAAACCTTTATCTAGAGTTTAGATCAGGACCATTGATGACCCTGGAAAAACTATCGTAAGCCCCTGTAATCGTCATTGTGCTTTCGTCGTTGTGTACGAGCCACGCTATACATTTTTACTGAAATTAATAAGTCATATTAAGAAGACTAATACAAGAAAATTTAGAGGTAATGAAAGAAGAATACAGGAAAACAAGAAAATTTAAAGCAAATTAAAACAGCGAGGTGATACATATTCTTAAGTTAAAAGGGGCACGTGGGGTTGAACGGAAGGTACGTTGTAGAAAAAAGCCGAAAACGACCTTCGACGATATAAAGTTTATATTATTCAAAAGGACACGTTAGATGAAAATATTAGATACAATGTACAACTTTGTTTTCAGTGAGTCTACCCCTTTCCCAATCTTTTATATATATATTTATATATATATATATATCTATCTATCTGTGTGTATATATGTATGTGTGTGTGTGGGGTTTATGGTGTTCATAAAATCTACATCAATAAAAATATGGCATCATAAAGGCAGTCTCGTGATTTATTTTTATTTAATGCATCATTTTATTTCAGTTACTTTTTAAAATTTAAAAAATTAAAAAAATCATAAAATATAGAAAAAAATATAAAATATATCTTGTCTTCTTGAAACACCCATAAACATCTCAAGTATTCAGCATGATTTACTAGATGATCCATTTATTTTTCCTTCCAAATTTCAAAACATTAGTAAAAGAACTACTGAAAGACGTCTTGTTGCTTACAAATCTGCTATGAATATATTGAGTGTAAAATTTGAGAGTGTATCTTGCATATTATTTCATTTTAATATAGAGGAAATACCTAAATACCTAGGAAGTTTAGTGTAGATGGGGCTTATGTTGAAGCTCCATTTGTGTCAAATAATGTTTCTTCTTTTTGCTAAAGGAAGAACATGAATGGTGTATTGGATGTCTTCCTAGTTTATAGTGGAAGATAAAGGAGGCAAAAACAGAAAGATCTCTAAATCACATCCAAATCTAAAATGTGGTATAAGTTTGACAAGATCATGCAAAAAAACTAGATGTAATGCTAGGAAAAATAACTGATTAGAAGAAATACATAGAAAATTTGATGAAATAATGTCTAGAAGAAGTGAAGTGTAATGCTCAATAAGTATACTCTCACTAGAACTAGAAGAGTCCTCTAAAGTGATAATTTGTGGTGGATCAACATCATGCATAGGAAAAAATATGGCTTCTAGAAATAGACATCCCAAGTTTGTCAAAAAATCATGTCATAGAAGTGGCTTGATAAATAAAACAATAATGTCCATTAGGAATGTGTTATCACAATAAATTATAGGAGGAGAGAGTACATCATCATAAGAGAATATATCACTGACACAAGAAGAAGGATATGGAGAAGCATCATCCATTTCATCATCAAAATGTAAATCCTTAGTAATAGGAGGAGAAGTAAGTGGAATAAGAGGTGATTTAAGAGAGGGTTTCAAAAACATAGAGGGCTCAATATCCTCCTTAAAGATGGCTGAAATAGCATCCCAAGATTCACTTAGTGATGTGGCATCCATAATATGAATGTACAAGTTGTTTGAAATATTGAGATGAATGAAGTGAAGATCCTCACTTTCTATAGATGCAATTTAAGAAATATCTTCCTCATCTTTGAAGTTAGGAAGGCCATCAATTACCATTAAACAAAAAACTTTAAACTGAAGGTGTATATTCACATTTATTTTTAGACCTTAGTTTCACTTGGGGAGGGGGCGGCGGGAAGAGGAGGGCGGGGGGGGTGGTGGTGGCAGGCAGGGGGTGGGGGTTGTTAGAGTAGGTTGTTTACATTAACTCATGTTCACCTAGGCATCTAGTTATTCACACCCACTTATATGTAGAATTTTTTTTATCTTATTTTAGATATTATAAGATATTACATATTTATCTCTTAGATATAATTGGAATAATTTATAGTTATTTCTATTCTTTAGGGATAGTTATCTCTTAGTTCTATGTTTGATCACTTAACTTGATCTCTTATTTATGATTGATCACTTAGCTTTTTTTCTCAATTAAGATTAATCTTCCTTGCATATTTATGCAAGGCTTCTCATTTGTAAAAATATAGATGAATCTTTTGAGATATAATATATTATTTTGTTATTTTTTTTGCATTTACTTACATCATATGATGTTTTGTTGTTATCATCTATGATATTTGTGGCTTAGAAAAATCTAGTCATCATTCTTTTCAGAATAAACTCATGATTGTTTTTAGGCTTGAAATATAACTCTATCACAATGGGAAGAGTTTTGAAGATCAATTTTTGTTTCAATTTGGTCATCTGATCGAGGTTCATGTTCTACCAAAAGAATTTATTATGATAAAAAGAGAACCTCATGAGTTAATTAGGGATTTTAATTATATATTTCAAAAGAATTGAAAGAAAATCCCAATCAGTCATAGATATTCTGATGTAATGGTTTATATATGTATTTGCATGATTTGTATTTATTAACTTCTATTTTTTTAAGAATGTCTACAATAAATACTTTGGTGTTAGCTTGTGTAGAAATTATTAAAATGTAAAATCAATTATCATGCACAAATAAAGGTCAAGTGGAAGATTTATTTTTGTTTCAAAGTATTGTGTCAAATAATTAAAAGGTTCAAGGTCATATTATTTTTATCTTCATAAGCCTTTTAGTATGATCAAGTTGATAATGAATCTTCCACATTTATATGTGATGATATGACTAATGAAGATATTTCAAATGATGATGAATACAAAGAGATTTTAAATCTAGAAGAACATAATCAACTCATTCAATAATAAGTTAAAGAGAATGTTTTTTATCAGATGATTTAAATTTAAAATAATTGGTATTTATTCAAAAAAAATCTCCAAACATCATATTCACCAAACTTTAGGAAAATAAATCTATTGTTTAGGTTTGTCTAGAGTTTTAGGTAAAATTTTTATATACAATCTTTATTCTGATTTTAGAATTAATAAGTGTGATTATGATGAACACATGCATGCATATTATTTTTGTGTTTAAAATGAATAAACTAAAATAATTTTTAAAGGAATGAAAATATGTGATGGCACGTTTGAGGACTTTAACTGAAAGAACCTTGCTTCTACCAAATAGTGGGAGATATTGTACATAAAGTTTCTAAACCCATCCACCCAACTTTGTTTGTAATTTTTATATAGTTTGAGTAGATTTACTAATTTCTAACATAGTTTTCTTGCTTTCTATATTAGTCTTTCATGTTTTATTAGAGTAGATTTCATACATTCTACAATTGCTTTTAGTGGATTAGTTATTATGATTTGAAGATTAGTTTTCTAAAATTGCATAACAAAACAAATAATTTTATATGTTTAAGTTATAAAGGAATTTAAAAAATAAGGAAATGATTGAAAAGGTTCAACAATTTGTTTTCGCATATATTTATTCTAATAGCACTAGATATTTTGGTGTTGTGGTATTTTCTATGACTGAATTAGGTTCTGTTTAGACAAAATGAGTTTATAGGACCTCTACGATTTACTTTTATATATAGCCATGTAAATTTTGGAAATAATTTCCATTTCTAAAGATTAATTCGACAATTACATGATAAAACTTGGATGGGTTATAATAAGCATAAAAAATGATGCCTATTGACAAAGATGTATTGATAAAAAAAGTTTTCTTATACATATACCCAGCCAATGGTGATTCCCAACCCTTATTTTATCCATGTTTAAAAAAATTCATCCTAAAAATTGATTCATGATGGATGAATGAAATAATCTCTACTGGGGTTATGGACGTTAGGCTATAAATAAAACATGTATTTGATTAGAATTAAAAATATATCTATTAGGACTATGGATGCCTAAATGATACCATAATAATTCTCAAGCTTCACTTAATATTTGGTTAAAAATTTTGTGATCAAAATGAAACTTTTTATGTATATTTAGGCCTTTGTTAAAACTCTCATAACCAGGGGAAATAAAAATCACAAAATCACACACAAATCCAAGGGTTGGAAAGGTTTAGCATATTTCATGAGGAATTAGGAGTATTCTTCAAGGTCTATTTTTTTATTCTTTCCTCTATAAACTGAAGTTATATTATGGTGCATTATTAAGATTTTACTTTCTCAAAGTACTCAGGAGTATTTTCCCCATTGATTCACCATTTTTTGTGTGTTAGACACACCCCATTTGAAAAATTAAAATAGTAATCAATTATTGCTTTAATATATTTATTTAGGGTCCTCATAGCGTTAGACATTAATGGCATAGGTCTTAATTTACCTAATTTTAATGTTTATATTTGAAGTCTAAAAATTACTAAAAAAATCAAAGCTCAAATCATCATTTTAATTTATCTTAAACCTTAAGTTTCATTGTTTTCATGATTTGTTTGGACTAACATAACTAATATGATTTGCACTAGTGTTTTAATGATCATGGAAATTTTAGAAAAGATTTACAAACTATTCACTACTAGGCCCTACTTTATTTATCTAAGACAGGTGACATTATTATATTACCCAAAGATTTAAGCCTTTGCATAAGGCTTCTAAGTCTCTAAAGTACCCAAAATATGAGAAGGAGAATTAAAGTTGTGCATAAAACATATGTAGGATTTATCTTTTACCTTTAATTTTATTTCAAATTGAAAGAGGCTTTTATGAAAGTATTGCAATTATGATCTTTTAATAACAAATTAGGATGGCATATTTTGTTTTTAGTAGGCATTTTGCCTTTGTTATGTCTTAAATATGTCATTACATACTTAAACATCTATTAGGTCTTCCCATATCTCATTTTATTTTACCACGTGATCTTATCTCAGTCACCTCAAGCCTAAGTGAAGAATGCAAGTCAACTAGTAGTGACGTTAGCATAATATTTTATACAGATAATCCATGGTAATTAGACGAATGAGAGACATCCATATGTCACCATCTTGCTAGCCTAAAGGTGATGTCACTAGAGTAAATTTTACTAAAAGTATCAAGAAAGTAGACCAATGAGAGCCATCAATATGTAATCATACCAATATATTGGAGGTGACATAAATAGATTTCCTTGTAGGATTGATTCTAGGAAAGAGGATTGTCGAGAACCATCCACATGTAATCATCACTCTGGCCCAAAGGTGATGTTAGTATATTTATTTATATGGTCGATCTCAATAAAGTAAATCACTGAGATTAATACACATGTCATAATTACACTAATATGAAGGTGATGTCAATAATTACCTATATATGAAAATTCTTATGAAATTAGATCACCAAAATCAATCCACATGTCACCATTCCATTGACTTAGAGGTGATGTTAGCATACTTGTATGGAATGTCATGGGTAAGTAGAGTAGTGAGACCAGTCCATGCATTACCATCCCACTAGTCAATAGGTGATGTTAGCATAATGACTTGTATTGATGATCTCAAGCAAGTGGAGTAGTATGATCTTCTTAAGTTTCACCATCCTACTAACTCATAGAGAATAAATTAAACTACATGAAGATATAATGTAGTTTTAAGTAGGATATAAAAACATAGATATGTCTCCTTCAAAACCACATAATAAAATAATAAATCCAATAATTCTAAGCCTAAAAGAGAAAAAAATAGACATATGTCACACTATGTTGACTAAACATCTGAGAGTAGGTAGATGAATCCACATGTCAACAAAAAATTAGGTAATATGTGCAATAAAATCCAAACAAAAGAATAAATGGAAAATAGAATAATAAAATCCATTATTATTCACATTAATTACAAAAGTAATATATTAAATTCTCCACCATGAATGCATGAACTACAACCTCCACCACATCTATTGTAATAGTACATGTTCTAGCTACAACTCAGGCTACCATAATAGTTCCATTAATACTAGTTCACACCACTGTTATTCCACAATTTTCTTCTTCTAGCAGTACTACATTAGTACTACTCTAATTATTAAGTCACATAATTTTATCGTGGGGAATTCAATTTTACATCCATGCTTTTCATGATATTTGACATAGTTCTATTTTTGAACATAAATTTTTGCATGATGATTGACATTCAATGTTATTTCTAGATATGCAATTTTTGATATTGCTTAAAGGATGAGGCCTTTCCCTTCCCCAATACTATATATATATATATATATATATATATATATATATATATATATTTTATCCTCTTAATCCCAACGGAAGGATAATTTTGGCTATTGAAATTAATAATAAATTCTGAGAATCATTATGCAATTTATCTCAGTGTGAAAATCTTGATTCTTCTCCAAACTTGTAGATTGTGTAAGGAGTTTGTTCACTCTCGTATCTTAGTTTTCTAGTTGTCTATAATTTTTATTTCAATATAGACATTCTTATTATGCTATTGCATATTTGAATTGCCTTTTATATTTTAATCATAATCCCCCTCGTATATGTGTCTATTCATAATCCTACAAACGTGGGAACCTTTGATTATACATGTTTAAGCTTACTATATTTATTATATCCTTGGAATCTTAATTGTGATTGATTTCTAGTGTCTTATTAGTATCTTATAACAAAACATTAGTTTTTGATTACTTGTCCAACTTTTAGTTCAAATGTTTTCCTAGAAAGGTTTGATTTTTTTTGGTCTATAGGTCTCCCTTTTTTTGCTACACTTCCCTCTTTTTGAGTTTATTTTATGATTTATTATTATTTTAATATAGTATTAATATAAATGTATGATGATGGATGTTGATTTTATCACTTTAATGAATTTACCTTGTTGGGATGTAGGTCACATGTTACTATTTCACCACTTAGTCTAAAATTACATACCTACAATTTGTGCCTTGGAGTGATTACTCATCCATCCTAAAATGAGAGGGTGAAAACTCATTGTCTATGGTGTGCATAAAACTTGTATAAACATTAAACTTTAAAACACATGTTTTTTTCATGTCAATCACCTAACCATAGAATTCTTGACTATCCCTTCATGCTCCACTCAAGATCATTTGTTGAGCAATAACTACCTAAAAAATGAATAATGTTTGAAAAAATTATGTGTGGACTATCATTGCAAGGACTAAATTCACCACAAAGAATAAAAATCATAAAACTAAATATCTTGTTTAAAATAGAAATGACAATACACTATGAAAATAGTTGATAATGTTATTTCTCCACCCCTCCATGTTCCTTTAATACAAAGCTTGATAACTACCCCACAAATCCAAGTTTATGTAAAATGTTATACATTTAGTTATATCCAGTGTTGGGATATGCTTAGCTAGTGTTCATCCTATGTAGTGTTCATGTCGTCTACCTTATAGTCTTAGAGTCTTTGCATGGGAGAGAATGGGGATAAATACCACTTGATTTCCGTATGAAACATTTTATTTCCAAACTAGAGATCCTTTTTAAATAAGTATTTTGTATATGTGTGTTCAAATGATGTATTTTAGGATGGGGAGGGAGAAATTCACATAGAGTATTCCTATTCATGAATCTTCTCCTTTGGATTGTATGAGACATAAAAACATCCTAGTGCAAGTTCTTTATTAGTGGTTGGGTACTTTAGATTTCATAAGTTTTTAGGAATTTAAATTTTTTTGTGGTTTCTTGTATAGATTTATCTTACAAGTATTTTTTCAAATTCCACAATATTTTCAACTTTGCATGGAGATATATTTGGTAATGCCTTTATTTTTCTTTCCCTATAAATTTTACACATTAATTACCACTTTGGTAGAGTACCTATCACATTGGGATATTTGGGTTATACTTGTATTTTATGGTCCTTATTTAAGGATTCTCAATAATTATTCTCTTATTGAAGTTTATGATAGAACAATATTTGGCTATGGTTCACTGATAATATGCCTTTTCTAAACTAGATAATTTGTGTTTACTTTAATATGATTGAATCTCTCAATTATAAAGAGGGTGATAATTCCATGTAGTGGTGCGTGAGAGAAAGTAAAGCTTAGTTTTAATTTAATACATCTAAACCCTCTTTTCTAGTAGTTCTCTATATGTTGAAAATAATGGTTTGATTATAATTTTTTTGAGGCTGACACTAGTCAAGTTATTAAATGAATATAATATGTAATTATTTATGATAAACAAATATTCCAAGTTTATATTTAAAAAATGAAATTTATAATATTTTCATCACATGCCATTTGGAACATGGAAATAGATATCCTAAAGTTCCCTACAATAAATTCTACTTGACTAAATCACTCTTCACCCATGAGGGAATGATCAAACTAGTTTAATATTGTGTAAATTGGGGCCACACATAACTTATGCTACCAATTGGTTTGAGTTTTAGAATGATGGGTTCAATCCTATTGCCTCTTTCCATTATCACTATAGTGAGTTTTTTGGGTTCATAAACCAGATGATGGAACACTATTTAAGTAATTTTATATGGTTACTAAAAAACTTTATTAAATCTCCATTGAAACTAAGTTGTAAACTAGGATAACCATACATAAATATAATATTAAAATTATGTAAATATGCACATCTAAATATGCTTAATTTTTTTTTCACTTATAATTAATTAAAATTTGTGTTTGTGCCTCCAAATATTTATTTCAAATATCTTACAGAAAAACAAGCAAGCGATAAAAAAAATCTATCCAAACTATTCAAACTTGCCTCGCTAGTCTTCTTGATATTTTATCAACATTTTTCAACCAATAAAAAATGGTTTTCTAAGTCTAGGAAAACACAGTGAAATAATCTCAATTATCATAGTAATGTTGTTATATGGTGCTTCACAAATTCAACCATTTAGATCAAATTATTTGTAATCCCCCATCAACCTATATGAGATTTATGCTCTTATTTACAACATGGTTAATTATAAGGCACTAAGAGTTTATGGTTTCAATTGGGGATTCTATAAAGCCACTTGGTAGTTTTTTGGGCCAAAATTGATTTAAGTTTATAGATAATCCATAAGAAATAAATATTTTTGGGATATTATGAAAAAATACTAAATTAATTTCATCCCTAAAGTAGGAAATCCATAACTCATTATTAGTACTATGTCAATCACCCTTCTCAATGTCTACTAAAAAATGATTACCAAAACTCTAGCATTTTGCCTTCACCACATCCTACTTGAAATTAATAAAGTAGATTAAATGGGGATTAATAAAAGTTGATAAATATTGGATAATACCATTTATGTATAATTAGGAATGGAGTGGGATAATTCCTTTTATAAGAGGACTGTCTTCCTCTATTTTTAATTTAAAAAATATTATGATCATACTAATTGGTGATTTATCCTCACAATGTTTAAAGCCTTAGGTTTTGACAAGTTTTTTAATTTGGTTGGTCACTCCTTTTTTATATTTATCAACTTGTTTGGACTTTACTAGCCTTATGTCTAAAATATTTAGACATTTTATTCACTATTATGAAATGTTTCCCTCTAGCTCTTGATCTATATGTTTTGGTAGCCAATGATTATGGATATCTACTTTCTCACAGAGTTGATCATGGATCTATTCATGTAATTTTGCTTCCCAACCACTTTGCTTGGTTAATTACACATGGCTTGATTCTTTCCTCGTGATTTTAGAGCTAAGGTCACATTGAAAGAGGCATTGGATTTCATTGACATTTTATGAAAATTTTGTGGATTTCATCTACAATGGGATAAAATATAGTTTTATAGCTAGAAAAAGATGCCCTTGTCAGATTGGTACAAATAATTTCAATATAAAAAAATTATAATGGGATATATTTTTTGTTTCTTATTAATTTCCTTTTCTTTATAAAAATATATTGTCAAATTGTTGTATGTGATTGAAAGAGTGGAGAAAAGGATGGATTATTGAATCATAAAGCCTCTTTCCTTATAATGAAGATTATAGGCTTATACCAAAATTATTTATCCACTCATGCTTACTACTCCTCTTTTTGGTCTCCCTAGAAATCCTCATATGATAATTTATGTAAATTATACAAAGATTTCCTTTTACAAAATGAAAATTATGATAGAGTATTTCACTAGAGTTGCTTGGGGTATTTTCTTCCTTCCTCGTGATAAGGGAGGCATGAACATTAGCGATGTATACAAACACTCTATGTGAAATAGATGATGATGGATATTCAAGGGAATGAAGATTAAAAATTCTTTTTGGACATCTCATTTCTATAGGTTCTTCCTATGGATTTTGTTTTTATAAAATTATATAATTCCATGATAGTTTGATTGTTTATGACCAATTAAAAATGATAGGTCCTTTATGGCTATAATCATCTTAAAATACTTTAAAGATATCAAGAAACATATCAAATGGGTTATTGATGTGTTATAAATTGGTCGTTCATTCAATAATCATACTCTATGGTGGTCCCTTGTAATGACAAGTATCAACTTCCTTTTTACTCAAATGCTAGGTATAAAATCCCTCAGGATTTTTATAAAAAGGTATTTACACTATTATAAACTAATATTATTTTTTTAAGCTTGGAATTACCTTCTATATTCTTTATTCAAAAGTTGATTCCAGCTATCATGTTTCATAAATTGGACCTATAACCTATGCTATCCTTGTAGAAGGATTGGAGGTGAAATTTGGATACTAATTTTAAAAATTACTCTCTTACTCTCCTCTATTAGATTATAAGTCCCTTATCTTAAGCTCTAGTTAAGCTTAATATGTGATGAAGTTTGAAACATTCACCCAAAATGTAGGTTGAAATACTCAACTAGATATGGAATGACAATCTTAACCCTAAACGTTTCCACTTTTTTTTACATCTTATTTATTAGGATATTAAACTTCAAGAGTGTTTCAAATAAATCAAGATTATTAACCCTAAATTCCTTGCATGTTCTAGTGTTGAGACTTTTAGACAATTTTTATATACTTGTCTGAAAGTTGAGAAATCTTGGCAATAGATTCATAGTTTATTTTATATCCTTTTCACGCATAACTTATCAATTTTAAAATTAAATTATTTAGGTATAATTATTAGTGTCCATATACATTAATTTTATATAGTTTTTTTTTGCAAATATATAATTGTAGTATAGATATGAAACTCTAGATACTCAACTATTTTTAATAATTTAGAAAAATATATTAAGCTTATTGTTTATAATAAAGTGTTTGTAATATCCTCAAATTATCTCTAGATCTAAACTTAGGGAAAGAATGTATCTTTGTAGTTTCAACATATACAAGACCTACTCCAATATTAGTGAAGCACACCTTGTAATATGTGATTAGTTCTTTTAGTCCATCCACCACAAGGTACTCCTCCACCAATTCCCATACATTTTCAAATCCATTTATATAAGTACTTATTGTATCCTCCTTGGCAGATGGGATGAAGACTAGCATCACATGAAAATTACTATGTTAATTTTTATTTGTGGCATTAACATATGCAAGATGAAATGCTAATGAGGATTTACATGACTCCACCTCTTATATTAGAAATCATAGTTTCATTTTATCCTCCAAAAAACATATAGGATAGTTTCATTGTACTTGATATAGTTGTTTTATGTGGGTTCCTTGGAGGGGGATTTTTTTTGTCTATTTAGTCTCCCAAAGATGACCTACCACCATTACCTTCTAGTATTTTTTCTCATGCATGAATTTTACACTTTATCATGTTTTTCTAGAAATTTTTTAATGTTTTTATATAACCCTATTTATTCAAAATTTATACTCTATATTTGTGAGCCTTTTTTTATCAACACAAATAATATTTCATAAATACAAATTCACCAAAATTTTGGTGAAAAACCATATTCAAATTTTGAAATGCATAGATAGAGCATTATGTGCTCCCAATAATATTTCTCCTTTGATAACAATTTTTCTCCTCTCATGCAAGTGCTAATAGACTTTGGGATTTTTTATCACTCCACCATTCAGTTTTGAGTGACATGAAAATTCATGAAACCTAATGTCCATAAAACACAATTATTTCTAAACACTTCCCTACTGAAGCATGGGCCCACTATGATGTACATTCATAGAGTTTGGAATTTAGATTCCCTATCCATCCTCAGAATCTAGTTGGATTATTTGGTGGGATGATGCCATCAAAATGACCTCTCACTTTTTGAGAATTTATGGCCACCAAATTGATAAATGTGAAGACACTCTTACTCTACTACTTCCTCAGAGCTTAGTCATAAGACTTTAGCCCTAGAAAAAGATCCCTTTAATGAGATCTTGTAAGTCAGAGTCTCTTCTTTATGACATTGTATCTAGATAACATATAATTACAATTCTTGGGGAGCTCAAATCAAATCTAGACTCCACTAGATCAAGATAGGGAATAAAGCTTCCAAAGAATTCTTTAAAATTCTTCGAGCTGAAAATTCAAAGTAACAAATCTAGGTTATGTTTGATGTTGGAAGGATATTATTAGGGACATTACAAATTATTCAAGATTTTTTCTTCCATTATCAACAAGTGTTCAGATCTCAAGATTCCTCTATAGAGAATGATATTTCCATCTAGCAATACCTCATAGTGGTGCCTTGTAAACTCGCTCTCGCTTAGTATGTGGATTTAGATAATATCATCATTATGGATTATCTACATGAGATAGTGTCTCATATGGAAAATGATAAATCTCCAAGAATTGATGGTTTCCCCTTTGAATTATATAAAACCCTTTGGGATCTTGTGGGTGTTGACTTATGCCATATTTATCAAAAGGCCTTTCTCACACATTCTCTAGTGAAGAATATAAACAAAGGAAACATTAAATTCATGCCTAAGTAAGGGGATCCTGAATTGATCTATAATTGGTAGTCTATCACCCTCATGAATGTTTCTTACAAAATCATTTCCAAAACTTTGGATCTCAAGTTATGTAATCTATTATCACACATCATTCACCTTGAGAAAACAAGATTCATTGGAAGTAGATATATATATATATATATATATTAGATAATATCATTGCAGTTTGGGAAGGAATGGACTAAGATAGAAGGTCCAAGAAACAAGCTCTATTCATTAAAATTGAATTTCAAAAATCTTGGGTCATTTAAATTCCTTGACCATCCTCTCCATTAATAGAGTCACTTTTGAGCAATTTGGCTTGTTTCAATATATTCACCAAGGATTCCCCTTGGCACACACCCTAAATGTGCTTACAGTTGAGGGTTTTGGATATCTTCTTAGCAATGCCCAAGCTAGGGGCCTTAATTAATTGAATCTATTTACCTAGTAATAAAGAAAACCCTCACAAAGATATGAAATTACTAAATGGCCACTTTACAGATGATTCTTTCCTTACTCTTATTGAAAATGAGGATAATGCAGACAATGCCTTACAGTGTCTTAACACCTTTTGCCTTGCCTCTAGCTCAAGCATCTAATGGAAAAAATATGTTTATATAGGCAATCATACCTCCCCCCACCAACATGGGCTACCAAATATGGATGGGCTTAGATCCAACCTAATGAAATCTTCAAGTTTCTTGGCATCCCTTTTGCTTGTAATGCCTCTTCACCACTAAAGTGGTAATATGTTGTTGATAGAGTTACTAAAAAGATGGAATATTGGATGACTAAGCCCTTATTATTAGCAATTAAGTTCCAAATATGTTCAAAAGTGCTCATGATTATCGATGTTTACAACTCTTCATGTTGGGTGCCTTCATATAATTCTTACTAGAAACTTGAAAAACTTCTCAAAGATTTTCTTTGGGCCAATTCTTCTCATGGACATGGATTCTATATGGTGGGCTGGGATTATTTATTTCCTCATGTGGGATGCTAGAGGTATGGGATTCATTGATGTGGATAATCAAGGAAATGCCTTATGTGGCAAATGGATTATATGGGGTATTGATGACAAGGAAGCTTAGAAGGTGTTTTTATGACACTGCATCTCTTCAATATTTCCTAAAAGAGAGAAAGATTGGAAAGGGCTCGACTTATCCAATTTGTTTATCATTAAATCCCCCATTCGAAATTTAGGGTCTTTTTTGGTGAAATGTATCTAAAAATCATGGGAAAGGATCAAATCATGGTATCTCTAGAATGGCTCAAGGTTCTGAGATGGGTTATCTATTAACTCATACTCGATATGGTGGTCACCTATTATCAATTTCAATGAAGTCCTTCTGGGTGAGGTTCCTTGGATCAACTCTCTCAAGTTGTTTCATAGAGGCATTAATATTTCCCATAATATTTTTTGTAAGTAGTCTCACTCTTGGCTATCCTAAAAAGAGGTGAAAACCAAATTCTTGTTAGCCAATGCTGATTGAGAATCCTTCTAATAAATACTTAATGTTTTTTCAACTTTAATGCTTCACAAAAAAAAAATTCCACTCATCCTTGGTAAAACTACTAGAAGTGGTATGTTGAAAATTCATTTCATCATTACTCCCCCTGCTTGGCTATGGGTGGTTTATTCCCCACATGACTATGGTGGACAAGTTTAACTCCTATCGGGATCTGTATTTCATTTTTCATACATGGTACTTCCATTTTCAAACCATCTGGGAGGCTTTCTTAGAGCCTAGGATATATCATTTCACTTTTTGTATCTTATATTAGCACTTAACTATTGAAAAAAGGATTGTAAACTTTGTAATTTCCCTTCCCACATGCCCTTTCTGTGGCCATCTAGAAATACTCCCTCATCATTTTTGGTACTGCTTCAAAGATCAAATGGTGTGAACATGGATTCATGACCTATTCATGTATTTCCAATGTAAATTATTTCACTAATAGCATATCCTTCTTGGAGATAAACCCATCTTAACTTTTAAATATACCCAAGTCTGGCATACTTTCAGAGTGGAGACTATTTTGGTTATGGAAAGAAAGAAATAATGCAATTTTTAACAATGTTTTTTTAGATTGATGTTTTTTTTATTTTGAGTAAGTCCTCTATTATTTCCAATTTTATTTTATAGATACAATCACAAGCAAACAAAGTTGCCATTGAACTTATCCATCTCTAGGACCTTATCAATCATTAGGGAGATGCTCCTTATGGTGTGGAGTGGGTTCTTCTATCTCTACCTAGGGAGTACAGATTTGATGATAGAATTTCCTTACCACCTCAAAGTGGACAATGATGTAGTTTATCTTTGCACCGCTCTCATAGTGGCACCTCATACTATCACATTACGACTCTTAGGCAGGAATGAGGGTGGAAACCTTCATATCCTTCCCCTACTAGTTAAGATGGTTGGGATGTTCCTCCTCCTCCTCCTCTATATCTAGATGCTTGGGGGGCACCAACTGGAGGTCAGTTGAACATGTTGGACAAATTCTCTAGGGTCTCTCTGGCCATTTATCCTACTCAAACATAAGATGATGATAAGAACATTGCTCAAGCTTCTGTTTGGGAGCCAATTCCAAATGGTAATGACTTGCCAAGCTTGGGCTAGGGCCCTGATGATATGGATATTTCACCTTCTAGCCTTGCTCTGGAAGCTTAATATTATATGTTATGATGTTCTAATGAATTTTTTCTAATCAGGGCCTTGTGTTGTTTTTTATTTTGCTATTTCTTGTTCTTAGGCCTGGCCTAATTTGACGTTGAGCCATGCTTCCATATCACCTTTTTTTTGTGAATTATTTGTATATTATATATTTCATTTGTATATACATACATACATACATACATACATACATACATACATACATACATACATACATACATACATACATATATATATATATATATATATATATATATATATATATATATATATATATATATATATATATATATAGATATATACATACATACATACATATATATATATATATATATACATACATATATATACATACATACATATATATATGTATGTATGTATGTATATATATGTATGTATGTATATATATATATATATATATATATATATATATATATATATATATATATATATATATATATATATATATATATATATATATATATATATATATATATATGGGAATTCTAATTTTTTTTGGGTAAACCAACTGTTAAATAAAATATTATATAATAAAAAAAATTCAAAAGCATGTCAAGCACTGCAAAGGGATACAATAATGACATTTTCTAGCTTGTTTTAGTAGTTTTCAGTATAGACCTTTCTAAAAACCATATATTACAACATATCATAGTTATTAACTTATTATCCTTACACTTACAAGATAAAAACATAAATATATATTATAGTAAAATAAAATCTAACCTACCAAACAAGGGCATAGAGTGGCAGTGTACTTATAGGTTAGAGTGCAAGACTATCTATGGTGTAATAATAAAAAATATAATTGCATTTTAGAAGAAAATTCATAAATACAATAAACAAACAACCTTATAATTGATTAAAAATTAAATTAGGGAATAAAAAGAGGTGATAATTGTGATAAGTTACAGATTACTCTTTACATTGTTGCATTTAGTGCTAAATTTTTAAACTATAGTGCCAAAATTTTGTTGTATGCCTTCTACATATATACAAGAGCATTCCCTACAAACAAATCAGTGTGAATCTTGTGCATATTTCCATGGAATTATCTAAGACCTTTTATGAGATTGTGTGTTTTGAAATCACTAAAAAAATGGGCTTTGTTAGTTATATAGATATTAGTTTGATTTTTTTAAAACAGTTCCAATAAATATCCACGATAACTAGATCTTGGGTAAGCTACAATCATGGATCTTCATGTGACCACATTTTTTTTCATAAATTTGAGCCAAAAATATGCAACAATCTTACATACATTACTATAGATTCTCATAACTTTGTGCTCCAAAAATAGGTTAGTGCATGGGAAAGTAGTTTGAATCAGTGAGGCATGGACTATTTTGGCTACGAATGGTTGCATGCTCTTCCAATGCATGGAAAATGTCTAGGACATCTTTCAAAATACTTTTCTACACTTCATAGTCACTTGCATCGTTATTGTGTTTTAACCTAAATATTATGGTTACATGTTGACTAAAGAACATTAAAAATCCTTGTGCTCACAGACAAGGTTGTATTTCGATCTGTTGTAACCTTCATGACTTCTATACTTTATAAACAAATATGCATGAGGTTATTAATGGAAAAGATCAAATAAATTACACTGTTAAGATGTAAGATATGTATTGATAAATGCATATCTATATTATGTCCTTATCATGACTATAAGCCAACTCCACTCCGAGGAATTTAAGCCTATGTATCTTTCCTCATCTTATTTAATGGAAATTTATGAATACCAATGCTTTAAAATTAGATGAGAGATGTTTATAGTTTATGGTTATATTGAGATATTTTTTATTCTTAATATTCAAAGATGAAGAAAAAAATTATGAAGAGATCATGCTCGTAGATAGTAAATGCAGGGTGGATCCTCCTTGTTGAGAAAAATAATGTTTATATTATGTTGGAAAAGGTATAATAAACTATAGCAGGTGTATGAAATAACTGCTATTTTTTTACTTCAGTAAACTTTACAGTAATATGGATTGTTTTGAATGAAACAAACTATTAACTTACAATTAGTTAATTCCTCTTTTGCATCAGTTTATTCTAGATTTTTTTAAGTCTATTGCGGACTAAATTATTATCTTAAATATTCTATATTTGTTTTTGTCCATTGCGGACTAAATTGTTATTTTAAATATCCATTTAACATTCATATTTAAAAAAAATAAAGATGTTAGTTTTATTCAAAATTGCAGACTTCTATTCAATAATCTTTGTAATCCCATCTTTATTTCTTTTTTTCTTACAACAATAGTGAAAGTTGCATCATATCTACAATATATTGAGTTCAACAAATTAATATGTGTAGGTTATAGATAAGAATAATGGCATTAAAACATTATTTTATGCAAGTTCTTCAGATAAATGGTGTTCATTATTAATATTAGGCAACAAAAAACAATCTTCATTATTTTTATAGGGACATGGGAGATAGTTCAAATGAGATATGAAAATACTTAAGATTGAATTGCATTGAAAACATGAGAGAAATGAAAATAAGGAAGTGAATAAGGAAAAGAAATAGAGAAATAAAAAGAAAGACGCAAAGAAAAGGAAACCATGATGATGTTTTAAATCCAAAGTGCTCTAGATGTCATCATTTTTCCTATAATTGCTTCAATGAAAAAAGTCAAGGAACTATGGGACACATTGTATTTTGACTAACAAGGCATATAAAATGTAAGTTTGGTTTGTTTTGAAATTTGAGAAGAGAATTGGAGAATATTCAAGTGAATGAAAAGGATAAGATAATTGAATTTTATGTTAGTGTGCAAGATGTTATTAACCAGTTATAGAGCAATGGAGATACCATTACTAATCATGTGATTTTTGAAAACATTCTTAGATTCTTAACAATAATATGTACTTTATTAGTTATTTCAATAGAATAAATCAAGGATATGATAATGCTAAGGTTATTTGAGCTCATGGGTTCATTGTCATCTCATGAAAGTAGTTTGGTTAAAACTCTAGAATGTTTATAAAAGGTATTGGCAATGATGGATAGATTTGGATAAGGATTGACCATCAATAATATTTACCAAGAGAGAATTAGTGACATCATATTATTCAAGAGGAAGAAGTAAAGGCAATGGAGGTAGAGGTGGTAGACATGGAAATTTAGATAAGGGGAATATATAATTCTATTATTGTAAACAATTTGGTCATTTTGAGGAGGAGTGCACACTCAAGCAAAGTCACATACAATATAAGAATTCACTTTTTTAAAATTATAAAATTATGGATAAATAAAACATAAAAGGGAAAAAATTACTTATTATGAAAGTGTGTATTCTAGATCTAATATTTTTTTCTTTGCATATGGTAAGAAAGTATCAAGATGATGTTTGGTTTATTTATTTTAGATTTTATAATCATATTAAAGGCCATAAAGACTTATTTTTTAAAAAATGATGAAACCCACTTTTAGCTTGGTAACCCACTTATATTGTTAGGCTGAAGAAACTCTTAGCTCCAACAAGTAATCAAGGTGGTGGTGATCTTTCTTGATGTAGAAATGTTGGCCTACCAAGTATTATCACTACTTGATGCATGAATGATGGATATAATTTACTTTTCATACGTAGATCAACCATGGTTTATTTGTGTAAGCATTTAGAATTAGGACAATTAAACTTAAATTATAAGATTAATTAATTTTGATGACAAATGTTTTGGATAAGAATGAGATCGCTATAATAGGTGTTGTACACATGAACTATACAAAAATATTCAAGTGCCATTGTGGCCACCTCTAACCAATAAAAGACATCCTTTCTTATCATAACCATTAATGAAGTTCCAATCTTCCCATAGTCATTAATGAATTATTTTTAATATCCAGTGAGACCCAAAAACCTATGAAGGCTCTTAAATGTTTTTGGTTTATGTTAATTATTCATAGCCTCAAGTTTTTAGATCCTCCTTGATACCCTCTTGTGAGAGAATATTTCCAATGGAAATAAATCCATTTTGGCTAGAAGAGAAATATAATCATTGGGAACATAATTGGTTCTTAGAAACGATTTGAAATATATATTAAAAATGCAATAGATGATCCACCTATGTGCAACTCTAAACCATGAAGTCTTTAAAGAATACTATAATGAATATCTAGAGTTATGACCAAAACATCTTATTCATTAATCTTTTGAATGTAGATAAAGCATAGGTGAGGAAAATTTGAATGAACATAAATTTATAAAGCTAATAATAGGTGTATAAGGCTATGATAGGAGCATCTTCTATTGTGATATAGATCTAGTGTTAGCATGATCTCAACTCAATATTTATGAAGAAGCAGGATCTATGCAATTCCTCCAGGGGCTCATCAATCACTTGTATGGGTATGTTTTCCTTAATGGTTAGTTTATTCAGTTTTTGAAACTAAGTATAAGGTATTCAAAACACATATTATTTTAGTACCAGTATTATTGGTGAATAGTAGGGACTCATGCCTGGATGAATGAGTCTAACCTAGAGTAATTATTGTAACATTTTAAAATTTTAGCCTTCTGTAGGAAGGGGTATAGATAAGGATAATTATTTGGGGTGAAAATAACTAAAATAAATTAAATAACATGATCATATAAGTATTGGAGAGGTTAAATTCTAGAATTTCCTCAAATATTGTCATATGTTCTAACAAAAGTTCTTATAAATATAACGATTGGTTTGAATCAATGGATATGGTGAACTCGATGGTACATGTTTGATAGATAATCCCATGATATTTTTTCATAAATTCCCTATTTGGTTGGAAGCAATGATGCTTACTAAGACTAGGGTTTCTACTCTCAACATGTATTATTAACCCTTATTAATGATTTGCATCCATATATGGGAACATAGAATAGGTTTCAACATCTGAAGCCACTATGCTCCCAAAACCATAACCTCCTAGAGGTAAAACAAAAATTTATAAAAATCATAAACATTTATAATTTTAAATCCTAATCCCCTATTGAGAATAGAATAATACAACATTTTCCCCTCCAATATGAGGTTCCCCTATTTCTATAATGACTTCAAAAGGATAACAAGGTTACACAAAAAAAAATAGGCTTCTTTGATTAGCCATGGATTCAAGAAGTTATGAATTCTACAATAATTAATGATAATTTTAAGGATATATTTTTTAAGTACCTTTTGACATTCATTGTTCGACGATTGGTGACACTAGAAAAAGCATGAACTGAAGTTTTTAGAGTTAGGTCCTTTTTAATTTTAGTGTATTATTAGTTTGGTTCATCTTATAATTCTATTACATTGTCCCATTCATTAGACTTTGGAGGTGATTCACATAAAGTAGGTATAGAACTTTTTTCCATACATTGTTGACCCATTGTGAATTTATTATTGGAATTTTGACACATATGTTTCCTATTGGCCCTTCATCTTATCCTATTTTAGGTAATTGATAGATGTAAATCTTTAAATTGGGACTTCTATTTATCATGAGGAAAACTAATTATGAAATGAATAGGATTTGGAAGACTTATATTGAGCTATGAATTTGATTGCATCCAATTTAACTAACCCAATGGCTTCCATCATATCCTAAGTTTTAAAATTTTCATCTCATCTCTAATATACTCTTTTAGGCCATTGATGAATCAACTTTAAAAGATGTAAAATTTCAACCATATTATTTAATTTGTAACTATTTAATTTTATTTATGCTATTCCTAAACAAAATGATTTATCTTTGTTTTGGTTAAATTACCCACGAAATTGTCATATACCCTTAAGGGCCTAATAAAATAAAGAAGACTTCAAATTTTTTTGACCAAAGTGGCATACATTTAAAATTTTGATACCATTGGAACCATTGCCTATAAGTTTGCTTTAAGTTGAAAGTGTCTATAGGTATCATGCTTCGAAATGTAGTGTCATGCAACTAAAAATACTATTTTGTCCTATAAATACAATTGGTGGGATCTTTAACATCAAATTTATAGAATTCTAATTTGGCACTATGATTTTATCTGAAGATTATAATTGTATTCCTAAGTTTTTTTTGGAATAGTCTATAAATTTCAGCCACTTAAGTAATAAAGAATGTCCACAATGTTTGTCTATTGGGCATTGGCATTATATATTTTTGATTGGAGGTCATCCACATTGACATAATTTTTTGCAACAAAGTTATACTTTTTTCTCTATTTCCTTGACATGGGTTAGGACCATTAGGGAGATCTTGGGTGTTTCATAAAGTGTTATTGGAGATATGTAACAATATTATCAATGTGAAGAAAAATGAATTTTGGATAATTATTATTTTTTAATTTTTTAATTTTTATTTTCTTAAGAAACTATGAGAGGTTTAAGTTGTTATGGAATGTGTTACTGGAGATGTACATGAAAATGATAAACATGAATATAAATTCATTTGAGATAAAAAAAAAATGAATATTTTTATAAACACTTTTCTATTGTTTTAACTTTCATTGGATACTTATTGCACTGACTTCAGGTAACCATCTTAATTTATTTTAACACATTAATATTCTATGGTTACTGTGTTTTTATCAGGTGTGAGAATATGTTAACCTTTCTATGATAATTTCTTGTTACTGTGACCTCTAAGAAAGCATAGTTAGATCTATGATTATAAGAATGTCAAATGATAGGGAAGTTTATGGTAGAGTGTGTTTGATATGTGATTTTTCCATTTTATCAATCTCATTCATGAAATAGTGTTAGCCCAATATTTCAAAAATCTAATTACAAAGGATAGCCATCTTGTATGCAAATATCCCATCACTTAGGCATGATGAAAGTATTTTCTTATGACTAAGCACTTACTATTGAATAAGATAAATAAATGACTAAAAGATACCTATGAAAATCTATGAAAAAATTAGGTCTATTTCAATTACCTTAAGGTAAGTGTAAGCACAAGCCTATATATATAAATTTCCAATGGCTTGGGTATTAGGGCATAATCCCTCACTCCATAAAATCAATTAAAATTAATTACCAGTTAGACTAAAGTGAAATATTTTTGTTTGTTTTAAAACTTGCAAAGTATTGCTTGCAACAATAAAGAAAAGAGAATTATTTCTTACATAGATTTAGGTGTCAAATATTAGTGTCGCTATCTTGTTACCATTACCATTTTTTGATCACCAAAAACCAAATTTGGTGTGGTGATAAAATATAATGGACATTGTTAGAGAGACATAAACCACTAAAATTATTGATGAAAGTGATCCTAAAAAGAGCTTTGATAGTAGATGTTAAGATCCTACCTAAACATAGACTAATCTAGTAATGAAAATATGAAAATTATATGTTAAAACTTAGAGAATTTGGAATAATAAAACACACCATAAACTATAATTGGCCTCTTCAAAGGGAAATAATCTTTTAATCATGGTTTCATCAAAAATTTAAATAAATACCTTTTCTTCTTACATGAAATCTATATTTAAATTAATCTAATAAAAATAACTATTACTCCACACATATGTGGGAAAATTATAAAATAACTAATGAAACAACTTATAAGACATTTGTGTTAAAATATTTTAATAAAACTATTTAAAATAGAATATATGAGTAAGAATGTATGTGTTGTTATTCTCTCTTTATTTTCTTATGACCAAATGAACACCTAAATCCATTGAACCAGAGGACTGAGTCCCCCTTTTTTCATGAGTAGTCTCATATATATAATTTATTTATTTTCCTATAAATGGTATTGGTAATCATTAATTCTTGAACCACTTTATACATTTGATTAACTCACATTAAAATAAGGAATGACATTTCTTACCCTATCTTGACTTATGATTTATTGTGGCTGCATTTTCCTTTGTTCACAATTATTTCTTGGTGTTAGTGCCCAAAATTGTGCTAAAGTAATTGAGCCCTTGTTAAGCATAGATGCCTAATTTGTTTAGCCCACTTCCTCTATTCAAGTGTTCATCAGAGGTAAAGTGTCAAGTTAATTTGGTCTTTACTAGACATTAGTCTATCAAAATCTAAGTTTAATTTATGTTTAAACACCTTAAGACCCTTGCTCCAATTACCCTAGCTTATGCCCTTTGATTTAAAGTAAAATTGGTGGGATAAATTTACGTAGGAATGCTTTGAATATACCATAGGCTTAGATTAAATTTTATACTAAGGTTTATTCATGTACATTAACATGACCAAACCTTACTCTAAAATTCATATTGATCCCTTTTATTTCCCATGGCCCTTTGTTATTTTATCTATTTGGTCTAGCTAATGCTCGGTCCCTTTGTTATAAAATTGGCTCAAAGTCCTATCCTAAATATTCTATCATATTTATTAATGTAGCAAAAAACTTAGGCTAAGACTTTCTACTAAGTATTTTATTTCCGCAAACTGTGACTTATTTTTTTTATGTTAATTTTGAGTTAATCAGGTCTAACCCTATGGCTTGTAATCAAACAATGCACGTTGAATCATGAAGAGATGATCCACTAAAGTGTGATCAAATCTTAAAAGTCTAAAATACCTAGGATAAGCATAGAGGTGATAAGTGTTAATCTCATGGTGCATGGTAAAAAGATGGAGTATGATCTCATTAGTCGACGACATATGATAAAGCATACAAATATTAATTGATGTTGAGAAATAGGTAAATATTTAAATAAATCTCATGGTGAATGTAGAAATGAAAATTAGCACAAATACATGCCACAAATTAAAGCTCGAGCACCTATTAGAAGATCAATGAAGCACATTGAGATTTACACATTCTAATTAATGGAGCATAGTGAGTCATGACTTTTCAATAAAGCTACAAGCAAATGCGAGATCACCATGTGGTAAAAGTGTGTCAACCTGATAGAACTAATATAGTATAGAGTGAAAAAGGCCTATAAGACTGCCAAGTGGTACAACCTCAAGGCTAATTATAGATAGTATCTAATGGCATTTCACCCCACATATCATGATCTAATATAACACGTCCACTCACCCAAATAAGATCTGATGGTGTGAGATCGAGGTGGATTTTTTTTTAAAAATGGGATGAATGTGGTGGTGACAAGTGTCACAACAACAAGAAATATTGTGAGATAGCTAATGGAATTCATTCCTTTAGATCTAGATCAATGACTTATAGAGATTTGTGTAGTGATAATAGGATGGCACAAAATGAAAGAAGTATTTTCAAAGGGTAATGATAACTTTTCTAAAAATTGATGAATACAAGTGACATAGCATTGCTACATAGGTAGACAACTCACATTGAATATTCTTTTAAAAAGGCATATATAGCTTATAGAGCAAGTGGCATGTAGGTGAGTCACAGTTGAACAAGGTCAATGGTCAACATTCGATCTTGGGTTTAAAGGATCAATAGAGTGCATTTGATCTAAGTAAATGAGATTAATAGTGCTAGTTAAAGTTGGATATTTCAACGAAGCTCAAAGAGAATGAGGAAGTGACACATATCTAGATTAAAGATAATTAAGAGGCTTAGTCACTTTTAAGACCCATGAATGTCTATATGGATCTGATATGGTGTCCCATATGTCAATATGTGGTAATATTTGGCATAATATTTGAAATTGATGGCTTCTACATGGATGGACAAGAATTCGAAACACAAAAGAAGGTTTGTGGGCCATTTCAAAGCATATTTTTGTCATGGATAATTTTCTACCTCTATTATAGCTAGAGTATCTCAATGCCATCATTGTAAGAGTGGGTTATTCTATGGCATACATAAGAGGAATAGACGCTATCCAGAAGGTTCTAGCTATGCAAACAAATGATCAAGGGCATATTTAGATAGTTACACATGAAGACAAAGTTTTTTGGACTCTACCACAAAAAATTCACCTTACATACCATGTAAAGGGGCATCTCCAATAAATAAATCAAAGGATTTGTTTCAAATATTCACCATTCCTTGTAGAGGCAGCTAGCATAATGATTTTTCTTGTAAATGGATGAAGATTTAAAGCATGACAAGGATTATTTTTTGATTGGGAGCATCTTGGCAGATTTTGAAGGGGTGCTTTATAATTTTTCAAATTGTAACCCATAGTCCTAGATTTGAACAAGGTGCAGAATTTATAAATAAAGGGATTCTCATTTATTGTTAAGGTTGTTTTTGGTTGATCATTTTATCTATGTCAAGGTTCTAAAATTTTTTGGATCAATTGTTGTGTGTGTATCTTGTCTCCCTTGATAAGGTGATTGCAAGTGTATAGCCATTAGCAAGATTTGAGAGCTTGTTTGTGTCTCCCTTGTCAAAAGAGAAAACTCACCATGCTTGTCCCTATGGTAGCATTCTAAAAAATTGATGTATGTAATATGTTCTTGCAAAGTTAATGGAAAATATTTGTGGTTCTTACTATTTCCTTTTGATGAAGTGTATCAATGTATTTTGTAAATATTGGTGACTAGATATTTAGCTTCATGCTTACTACTAGTTGTCATTTTAAGCATAGATCTAACTTATAAAACCCTTTCTGCATTATTTTAGAATATGTTATTGAATAAATTGTTAGGGAACCCTAGTTTTATGGATTTAATGGTAAAGAGTATGTGAGATTCTAGTTTCAATGTATGTTTCTAAAACTTTAGAATCATTTGAGTATTGGAATTTAAATATCACCAATGATTGCAAATTAATCCTATTAGTTCCTATTATCTTGCATTTATGTTTTTCTACATCTTTAAAAAGAATAATGTCATGAATATTGCAAGATACCCTACTGTTTGAAAACCACCAGAACACCACACCCTTTCTTATAATTATCTAACTATATTATCCTATCCTACCCTATAAATAATACACCTTTCGCATACTATACGGGTTATTTTTCTTGCAAATGCATAAGATCTGGCCTATATAACATGATTTGCATCTTGTGCTTTGAAGCATAATTCTACAATTTTTAATTTGACCCTTGTTGTTAAAGATCCTATAGAATGAAGATTGTAGTCATATACCCATCTACCTTTAGTAGCTTGTATGTGATATAGAGCATTTTTTCATTCGATGTGATAGCCCTTCCTCGGTGGATTGAACAAGTTTGGTTGTGCCCTAGTCACATTTATGTTCCCTTGTGCCAATAATCCCCATAAAGGTTAAACTGTAGAATCTCTCCATGTGAGCAAGCTATCCCATAGGTCCTCTAACCTTAGTTCAGGCAGAGCTAGAAGTAGCAGGTAGTTGACCATACCCTTTATCAGTGTCTCTTAGTCGTTTTCTCTATTTGACCATTGTTTATGTTAAACCCTTCCACAACTATAATGACATATCATGAGGTTTCTAATCTTTGTTTTCCATTATCTTCAAGTGTGCAAGGCTAAGTGAAAGAGGTGTATAGCTGGGAACCAACACCTTGATGGCACCATTTTTAATGATTAAATTGAAGTCCAGGTCACTTGTGTTGCTTGGGAATTGTGAAGAGAGCTGTAAATATTTCAAGTTTGACTCTACCTATTTTTACCTTGATTTGATTATACTTGGTTCATCAACATCACCACCTTGATGATGCCATTGACGGGGATTAAACTAAAGTCCAAATCACTTGTGTTATCAAGGACTCTTTTAGAGAGATTTAAATATTTCATGTTTGAAATTTCTCTACCTATATTTGCCTTGATTTGATTATCTTTGGTTTATTAATTTCATCACCTTGTTGGTGCCATTACCAAAGAAATAAAACAAAGTCCTGGTTAATTGTTGCCATGGGAATCTTCTAGAAAACTTTAAGTATTACTTTTTTTGAAGTTCTCTAGTATTATTTTCTACATTTGAACTATATTGGTCATCAACTCTATATCACTCCACTAGGGGACATTTTAGAAATTAAAATATTTGACAAGTTGAATTTTACTGAGTTTATTGTATAGAAATATTAAAATTACATGTTTGAAGGTGTCTTCTCCCCTTTTG
Source organism: Torreya grandis (assembly GCA_037957365.1). NCBI lineage: Eukaryota > Viridiplantae > Streptophyta > Pinopsida > Cupressales > Taxaceae > Torreya > Torreya grandis. The sequence continues at coordinate 1,266,264 of JARHVA010004578.1, read as the reverse complement.
GACATAATTCTAAGAAATTTAGTGTCTTTGAATTTTAGCTCATCATTAAATTCATTAAGTATTTTTTTAGCATTTATCATATTCAATTCGTTAACTATTATTTTCTAGAATTTTGATTCTAGTGGCAACTCCAATTTTATCATCTTGTTTCAAGAAAGATTAGTGACTAGTTTGAATATATGTGTTAACTTTTATCTTTGATTATTTTCCTATTTACAAATCTATAAGGATTGAGATCATCCTTCAAAGGTGACCCATCCAATAAACTTGTCTCACCCCTAAGTATTTATCAAACAATAGGGAGACAAGTTTGGAGTCCTATTAAAGGGCAAAGTTTAGCTACTAAACAATGTCCTAATTATCAAGATTTTGATAATATTGAAATTTTTGTTTAACTTACCATCACTAAGGAATTTCATATCTCTTTTATTCATTTGGAAACTCATAGTTCTGCATACTACCCAACTCCTTCTCAACCAATTGAATCCCATCCTAAGCTTGATTCACAAAGTCCACCACATTTATCCCCTCACATCACTTTACCAGTTGTTATTGAACCTCTAATTAATATAATAATGAAGCATAGAGACCCATATGAGAATGAATGTCATTTATTATGCATTCCTAGATTCAAGCCTATAAATTTTGATGACATTGAAGGTTATCCTAATGAAGTCCTAAATAAAGTAAGGAAATGTCTTCCAAAGTTTCAAGGGAACAACATAGTGAGTGGTGATTAAAACTTGAGATATTTTCAAAATATCATTGAATATTTTGAGTTCAAGCATAAGTATGGGTGCATTAAGTTGTTTATGAATACCCTGGAAGAAGATGCACGAGTGGCTCAATTCACTTCCCCGTAGATGCATTGATTCATGACAAAAAATGAACAATGTTTTTAGAATTTAGTATGGTGAAAGAGTTGATCCAAATTTCCTTTTAGATGAGTTTGAAAACATCAATAAGAAACCCAATTAGTGTTCATAATACTTCAACACATAATTTAATGAAGCTATGATGCAGTGGATCGAGAGCATAAGGCCTAGTGATATAATGTGCTCGATAAAATATTGTGATGCCTTTGATAAGAAGGTTCTATAATACTTGTGAGACAAGGCTCCCACTAGCCTAACATTGGAATTCAATATGGCCATCCACATTAAGCACAACATAAAGGTGGGAAATCCCATGAACAATTGGGTTAATGTGAAGTTGGTCAATCCTAAAAAAGCATAGTCCACTAAGAATGTCAATATTGAGGAGATGGTTAAGACTCTGGCCTCCACTATCAAAGAGATGTCATAAAATCTTACCAGGGCTCAAAAGGGGGTCCCTCATGTGTCTACCAATCATAAGAGGGATTTAAATTTGAATCAAACACAAAGGGGGTACGCTTTCATAATTGATATAATGATAGAGGGAAGAGGCATGCACATCATGAAAGAATAGATAAACATTAGAATAGAGGGGCTATGAAAGAAGTGCCTAATCTATTAATTAAAAAAATTAATGTTGTAGGTTGTGACATTGATGTTGATTAGTGTGACAAGTTATTCCTATAAACACCTAAAATTGGCCACTAATAACCTCTAATAAATCTTTTGGCTAATTTCTATCTAAAATATACAATTTGGCCTAAAAACACTAAAACACGCTAAATGATGTGAAACAGACATATTCAAGTGCCAATTTTTGGCTAGAGTGTCATTAAATGGGGTAGTGCAATTTATGGGCTAGCTAACATTGATCAAATCATTCTGAGTCAAAATGCCAAATTTTTACTTAGGTGCTCTGGATTGCTCTTTCCTATCAAACCTCTTGCACAAGACACATGCCTTTGTTATTTGTTATTGTTAACATCCTAAATGGGAATATGGTTCTAATGAATCTGACATTACCTTCTAATTCTAATCTAGTCAAATTTTGGACCAATAACAAGACATCTAAAAATTTAATTGATCCTTAACCACACATCTTAATCTTAGGATGGATGGTTCAGGTTGATTCTAGACATTTACAAAAATCTATAAATAGGAAGCCTCACCACATCATTTCTAAGCTATTTTGGTGCAAATTTATTATGCACAAATATATTCAAAGTCTTGATAATTAGTGTTACCATGTCATATTGATTGCAAATCAAGCCAAGCCACAAGCCAAAGGTGCTAACGAGAATACGAGATAGCCAAGCCTCCTTTGATGAAGACTTCATGAGCACAAACTGAGCAAGTCACTACAACAAGTATTTTAGAGCATCCAAGGGAGGTAAAAGAAAGTTTTCTTTTGAATTTTAGTTGTATGTTTCATTCATGTTTTTTAACGAAGCTCTACCTGGTGTCTAGGCCTAGAGATGTTATGCTAGTTAGTGTGTTTCTTTCATTTTGTTTTTGTTTTAGAACTAACATGATACTAACCATCCTCTCTTGAGTCAAATTCATAGATCACATATTGGTATGCTTGGTGGGACTAGGTGCATATCACACCTGAAGAAGATCATTTTTAGCTTTAAAATATTCATTTGGACTTATAAAAATCTTGCAAATTGATTTCTTAACTTTATTTTTCCATTTTTGTTTGCTACAGATTTACATAGTAACTGACATCAGCTATTAAGACTAACATTAGTTGTATAGCTTAAGCAACATTAGTTATAAAAGCTAACATCAATTATTTACCTATTGATGGTCACATTGGTATAACTGATGTCGATTAGATAACTGACATCAGTTAGTAAAAGTAACCATCATCAGTTGTATATAACCAACATCGGTCACTCTGTTTTTCTTAAAACATAGACCTGATAGCATTGAATTCACTTACTCCTTTAAAGTTGCACACTGGACATATCTACATTTAGATATCACACTACATTGAGTGAACAACAAGATATAGTGGTTGTAAAAAGGACTAGACCTTTTTACAACTAGCCAATACTATGATCACCCAATTTTCATGCTTTTATTTTTCATTGTTTGATGTGAAGGTCATTTCCAATTTATTCCCTTAGAGGCATTCGAAACATACTAGTTTATTCAACCCCACATTGTTATACCCTTGCTAGGATTTGGATGATTATACTTAGTGTATTTTGGTCATTTTTACTTGGAATGTTTTGAGACTAAAAATTATTTGTTTATTCATAAGCCATGTCAAAGTAAATTTGTTTATACGTCACTCTTTTGTCTAAAGAGGTGTTATACTATCTTTTTTACACCATAATTGTGCCTTTAAATTTTTGCTAAACTTGTTTGTGTGTATGTCATTTGTGTTGCAAAAGGTAGTGTTATGCTACCCAAATCATTTAAAAACCATTTTTACTTTTGATTCTTTGAAACATATCATATATCACATCGTTTGAGTATGATTACACCATTAGGCTACTCAATTTGTTTCAAAACTAGTTTACCATTATATCAAAAACCATTTGTTTCAAACCATATCATGCACACCATTGGGACCATTGCCTTGTGTCATCATGCTATCCAATCTTGTCTAATTTGTTTAGTCAAATCATAGTTTTCAACATTGAGTTTTTAATTAACCTTATCAATTTTGGATTCAAGCATTGATTGATTTATGTTTAGGCCTTAATTCACGGGGCTAATACATAGATCTTTCTCTTTTGGGTTGCATAACTTTGGTTAATCGATTACCCAAACCTGAAAACTATTGATGGTTTGTTTCTTCAACACCTATCCTCATCATTGTTCATGAATTTATTTTGGAGAGCAAAACCTTTCTCAAAGATCCTTTTGTCTTATACCTTATGCCAACTAATCATGTTTATGTTTGATTCTACATGTCAGGTCTATGCCAAAGTTATTTCCAAACTTGTTAGATTAAATCAAATAACATCAGCCTTTATTTTAAGTCTAGATTTTGATGTCATTTGGACAAAAGTCCTATCACATGCTTATTTGTTTGAGCCTAGCTTTTGAATCCACATTTGGACAAAATACCTAGCAACTCAACTTTTCCCTTTCCTAGTTTAGACCTTGTTTGGAACACTTTGACCTAGACCTTTTGTTTCTACGCAAAATTGCTTTCTACATTCAAAAGAAGAATAAGAAACTAAAGGAAATGGTCAAGGCTAGAAGTACCTGATAAAGTTATGCGCACCGAAATCAGACGTTGAAAGATTCTCCTCTTTTGCTGTGGAGGAATGACACCTGCGAAGAAAAGGCTAAAACACGGAAAAATGTTAGTCAAAGACATGGTGGGATGTCAGGTGAACGCCCAATCCCGGAAGTATGAAGACTTCCTAGAAGGATATCAACCCACTGATAAAAAAGTAGAATATTGGACGAAAGTAGATAATAATGACAGAAAATAAAATGCGTACCTGATATGCAGCACTGTTCTGCACAGTCACCGGCGTCGGTCTCTGTGGTGCCGGCGTCGGTTAGGGAAGATGCCGACGTCGGTTAAGGTGCCGTCGTCGGTCGGGGTAGTGACCGGCGTTGGTAGGGGCAGGTTCGGGAAAAGTCTGAACAGGTTCAGGACTGGGTCTGAGAGAGTTGGGATAGGTTCTGATAAGGTCAGGGCAGGTTTTGGACAGAGTCAGGACAGGGTCTGGGCAAGGTCTGAGAGAGTCGGGACAGGGTCTGGGCAAGGTCGGGATGAGGTCTGAACAGAGTCTGGGGGTTTGAAGAATCGGGATGACAGAACTGATAAAGAATAACCAAGGAAGAAATAAAGCAAACAGAATAGATACTTACCTGCTAGAAGACGTGATGAAAGCCATAGTGTCAGTTGTCTGTGCAGATTGGTTGATGCCGAGAGTGTTGATGTCGGAGTTCGCAGGTTGATGAAGGAATTCACAGGTTGGTTGATCAGCGTTTCGAATAGCGTTCGGGGATCTGGTCTCGAATGGTTGGCAGGATTGATGAAGGCGAGAGACAGTTCCAGAGATGGTTCGTCAACCGTTTCGGGAAACTGAATGATAACTGGTAACGGATAACGGGAAGGTGACCGACGTCGGCAGGATTGCCGACGTCGGCCGATAGGTGACCGACGTCGGCGACATCGGCTGGGTAAAAGACCGCCGTCGGCAGATGTATAATGGGGATAGAGTCTAGCTTTAGCTCTGTGCTCATTTTTACATGCTGCAAGGGTCAAGATTGGTGGAACAAGTGATCGACAAGGGTTCAATAGGCGAAGAAGAATAAGACGGGGAATGACCAGGGGAGTCGACATGATTTCGGTGTCTACATTTGCCCCTTTTTGTCTTGTTGGTTGTTCTAGATGAACTGCAAGACAAAAATAGGAGTGAGTGCCCCAGGTGAGGGACAAGGTTGATTTCATCTTGTTGGTTGTTCGAATGAACTGCAAGAAAAAAATAGGAAGTGGAATGCCCCGAGTAAGGATAAGGTATTCCCCCTCAAAGCAGGAGTCGAGGGAAGGGAACCGAGAATCGGGTGCTGATTTGACAAAGAGTGGATGAAAAAAGGGGTGAGGGTGAACGCTGCAAAAGTCGTGATTGCGCGCATACCACTGCACGAGATGGTCAGGCCAAAGTGTCGCAGGTCAAGGGTCGAGGAGTGCCAAAATTGAAGTAACCGGGCCCCAGCATTTAGTCGTCTGCTGATCGGGTCACTCAATCTAAGCTGAAGCTCCAAATGGGTCATCGTGTCCCAGGTATCCAGGGCTCAGGAAGTGCTCCTAGAAACACAAAAAAGTCACAAGTAGTGTGGATCAACCGGCGTGCGATCCTATACTTGTGAGGGTCCAAAAAGGTCTGCGCACAATTCTGCTAACCAGTCATGAGGTAGCATACATGCAAAAACAACCAAGGCAACAACGTCTTGGAAGTGGTCGAGGTCGGAGGAGATAGGCATGATCTCCAATGGTTGGTGGTCGATGGATGGATGAATGGACGAAAGGATGCGGCCGAGCTAACCCCAGAAGACCCCATGTCAACTGAGTGCTGCCTACATAGCCCTGGTGATAGGGCCTCAGGCCGATGTAGTTCTCCCTAGAAGGGAGGAAGGTTCAAAGGGATGGAAATGGGTCGTGGTGAAGGGCAAGGTTATGGTTAAAAGAAGGCAAGAAGGTTTGTCCATCAGAGAGATGAACAAACGAGAATGGTCGAGCTAACCCCAGAAGATAGTTGTGTCATCTAAGTGCTGCCTACATAGCCCTTGTGGAAGGGCCTCAGACCAATGTAGTTCAGACAAAGGGTCCAAGTGGTAGACAGGTGGTTAAAATAGTTGATAGATTGGTCATGGTTATGATGAAACGATGAGAAAAAAAAAAGATGTTGCAGCCTTTTCCAAATGGTGTATTCTGCAACATTGGTTGAGGGGTTTTTCATCCCTAGCAATATTCCATATGCGTGATGGATGTATGCTAAAAATGAATGGAGGTCTATTTATGCTTCAGCAAGTATTGGTTTATGCTTAACATAAATTGTGGCGAGTCGATAGTTTCCATGTGTATTGGTGTCCATAGAAACTAGGGTGAATAGGATAGGTCATGTTGATGGTCTGAAAAGAGAGTTGAGCTAAGTTGATTGACAAGTGATGAGGGTGGATGTGACCAAAGTGCAGAAGAAGATGGAAGGCGAATCGCTCTTTCATTGACAAGGACCAAAAAGATAGCATAGATAGGGGTTATGAGAACCAAGAGCCCCATTCATGCGTGACGTCGTTGACCATAGTTATGTTAGAGCGGTAATCGAATCACTTAGACATTAAAGTGAGCTCGAAGTCCCTTGAGTAGGTAATAGGAGGAGGAAAGAGGGTAACCCGTTGTAAGAGCAGAGATAACTTTGCCCCTTTTTATAGGAGACCCTGAGACAACTATAAGTCAAGTCTGTGACTCGTTTTTTTTTTTTTTTGGCGCAGACTGATCAATGCGGGAAGCCTGCATAGAGATGTCATTTGATGTAATGGTCATGTTGTGAAGCTGATCAATGCGGGAAGCTTCTAAAATAATGTTGTTTATTGCCAGATTAGTCATAGCCATCCTTCGAAGGAGTGGTCTAGATTTTTGTTTAATATAAAGGCTTTTGAATAGCTGTCCTTCGAGGGAGCAGTCTATTTATTACAACAATGATAGTACAGCTGTCCTTCGAGGGAGCAGTCTATTTTTTGTGATTTTGATATTGATATAGTGACCATGGATATGTTTTGACATCTTGATTTGTTTTTATAGAAATGTGAGTCATGGACAAGATTGTAGAAGGTCAAGGGCTCCCTTTTATTAGGACAAAGCATCCATACATCATAAAAGGGTTATAGGAATTGTTAAAGGGGAATAGGGTTGAAAGGAAGTAGGACGAAGAGGACGGGGATTGCTCAAGGGACGAGCTCAAGTTAAGTGTCAAGTGGACGAATACTCGACTAGCAGTAGAATGGTCACAGATGCAACGCATAAAAGGGCTCAGGGTCTGATAAGTCCCTGGTGTATACTTGTGCATGATAAGGTCCGAGTCAATTAGGAGCAAACTTGCCCCATTTGCCTCTTTCCGGATTGGTCAGGTGTTGATTGATGAGTGGATGTGAAGTTGGTTGATATGGTTGTTGATTGATTGAAAAAGGTTGAATGTAAAAAGATTGGTCAATGTTTGGTTGAGATTTGGTCATTTGATAAGTGGTCAATGGTTGGTCGAGGGTTGATTGGTTGGTATTTGGTCTTTGGTTGGGTCGAATGTTTGGTTGAGGTCGGGTTAAATGTTTGGTTGGTAGTCTGGTTGAGGTTAAGTTGAAAGAGTGATTGATATGTGGTCGAGACTGTGTTGAAAAATTGATCAAAGTTTGGATGAAGGTTGAATTCCCCCAGCGGCTAGGGAGAATGTTTGATGGATTAGTTAAGGTCGATTGAGGTTTAGTGGTCAGATGGACTGTGTTGATGTCGAATAAAGGGGTTAAAGGCAACGAAGGGACCCTAGTCTGACGTGGAGATCCCGATTTAGATGATGAGGTTGGAGAGGTATGGGTCGGTGTTGATAATTTGTCAAAGTGGTGGTCAAGAGGATCCTTGATAAGAAAGGAATCCTTTTTTCGGCGGTGACGAATGATAGCTTTAAGAGCGCAACAACGCTCGGTGTCATGTCCCAGAGTGTGATGATAGTGGCAGAATTTAGAGTTGTCGAACCAAGATGGCCTTGATTCGAGAGTTGATGAGTGGGATGGTGTTGAAGGTTTGTTGATAACGTGGTCGAGAAGAGAGGTGTCATTCCCCAGACATTGGTGAACGACGACCTTGAGGGCATGACAATGCTCCGTGTCGTGCCCAGGCGTGCGATGATATGCACAAATGCGAGTGTCATCGAACCATGGTGGTTTTGGTCCGAGAGAGTGATATGGTCTAAGAGGCAGGAGATAGAGACGAGAGGACTGCAATAATTGCCGTAAGAGCAAGGCATATGAACCTGCTAATGGGTCGGGATGTTTTATTGCAGTGAGGGTTGGTGACGTTGGTTTGGGAGACGAAGGGGGCGTTGGTCGATGGTTTGAAGGAGGTATAAGTCTGATGGGTTGATAGAATAATGGAGGTGACTTACCTCTATGAAGTATGGGAGTGGGAAGCACTCTGAGTAAAGTAGACGGATGTGGGCCCAAGATTGAAGGTAATGACGAAGATAGGGGAGGAGGTCTCCAGTGTGGTTTGGTAGCCTTCTTTGGTTTGGGTTGAGGGCCACCTTTGTGCGAGGTAAGATTAGATGTGGGGCGAACACCAAGAGGTTTAGTCTCTTTGGGCATGATGGACACCTGCGCGGGTTTGGATTTAGATGTGGACGGTTTTTCTCTCAATGGAGAAGGGATTGAAGGTGTGGGCTCTTTAAGTGGAAAGAGCTCTGGAGTAGTCATGGCTTCTGTGTGTGGTTGGGGAGTCAAAAAGGTGTGATCGTCTATAGATGATGAAGGCGAGGCAGCTGGTGTTGATGTGGTCAAGGCGTCCTCCAATACAAGAGAGGTAGATGGAGGACTAGTGGGAGAAGAAAGTTCTTCGCCATGTGGAGGAGGTATAGGGGAAGAAAGGTCTTCCACCTGTGAAAGAGGTTGGTCAGGGATAAGAGAAAAGATAGTGTCGACCGTGTGCATATCATGGTCTTGAGGGTCATTGATTATGGTTTGGACGTTGTCTTGAGTAGGCGGGTGATTAGGAAAGGGTTGCTTGAAGATGTCAAGGTTTTGGTTGGGCGGTGCATTTGGGTTATCTAAAATAAGATCCCCCTTGTCTAGCATGTCCTGAATGATGTTTTTGAAAGTTTGACAGTGATCCGTGTCATGGCCTTTGACACGGTGATAATTGCAAAAGTGGTTCTCCCTGTACCATGCAGGGATAGGTGTTGAGGGGTCGAATTGATGTGGTCGGCTTGGAGGGAGATTGAGGACCCCCTGCTTGACGAGTTTATCCAAGACAGAGGCATATGACTCCCCAATTGGAGTGAATTGACGCTGTATGGATTGACGTTGAAAATGTTTATTGATGTAGTCTAATGTTGAAGATGATGAGCGGTTGGTTATTGTTGAAGATGATGGTCTAAAGATGACAGTGTTTGCCAACTCCTTGGATTGAGAGTGGGCAGAAGAAGGTCTGGAAGAAGAATGGTCATTGGTTCTTGTGTTATGTTACACAATTTGACCTTATCTTCTTTAATGGCGCAGAGTTCAAGCTTTCGAGCCATGGTGAAGGCCTCGTCGAAAGTGTGGAATGTCTGAACCCGCAAGGTGGATGAGATGTGACTGACACATGCTCGAGAAAAGAGCTCAATGAGCTCGGGTTGAGGCAAGGAGAAGGAGAGCTGGTTGATCAGACCTCTCCAACGAGCGACAAAATCGACTATTGATTCGTCGTCAAATTGCCTGATGGAGTAAAGGTCTGTGATTGAGACTTGTTTGGTGATGTTGATTGAGAAATGGTTAATGAATAATTGGGCGAGTTGGATGAATGAAAAGATAGAGTGTCTGGCAAGAGAACTATACCAGTCAAGGGCAGGGCCAGAAAGCGACATAGGAAATGTGCGTAAAAGTAACGCATCGTCGTGGGCAATAAGATAACAGGCATGTCTGAATGCCTTTAGATGTTGTTGTGGGTCTTCCTTACTCTGAAAGCGAGTGAATTTAGGAAGCTCCCAATGGTTAGGGTATGGTCGGATAGGGACAGAAGGGTGGATGGACTCGTTGTAAATCTGGTCATATGAAGAGACATTACTTGAACCGAAGATAGAAGCTTCGAGACTGGACATTTTATCCATCAGCATCTTGATGACATCTGCTGACAGATTGGCGGGTTGAGCGCCCCCTAAGTTGTAAGGCGCTTGAAAGAGGTTAGAAGAGGTGTGCGACATAGTCAGTTGTACAATGTACGGATGACTAGTCGCAGGGGCAGAAGTGGAGGCTAGAGGTGGTTGCGTTACAAAGGTCGAAGGTATAGGCTGACTAGATACCGCCAAAGGAGGTTGTGTGACGGCATTGACAAAGGGCGAGGTAGGCACTCCTGCATATATAGGCGCAAGAGTGTGAGGGGTCGAAGCAATCAAGTTCTGATATAATGTAGAACTTGGTTGAATTGCAGGTGGTTGAGGGGGGAACGAAACCCCGGTGGAGGTTGGTCTAAAAATAGACGAGGAGGCCGAACTTTGCGTATAGGCCATGGTCGGGTTAATGGTTGAGGCGAAAGGTTGAGTCGTAAAAGGTTGGGTGGCGAACGGTGTTGATGTTGTCACCACATCATCCAAAAGGTCCCGCATTGGTTTTCTTGCGAGATAGTTTTGGAGGGCTGCGGTATTGAGGTCCAAGAATCTTGCAAAGTCTTGGTCCCCTTTTGGGATGATAGGCGTCTGGGTTGGAGATAGTCTGGTAGGAATTCTTTCGGTCTTCGAGTAGAACTCCATTATATGATTGTTTATAGACGGGGTAGGCGAAAGCGATTGATGGCTAGCGAGGTCAAGAAGAGCCTTGGTTTGACTACGTGTCAGAACCATTCAAGGCAAGAAAGAACATCCTCATAAGCTCAAACAAACAGATAAGAACTAAAAAGATGAAGACACAAGCAGATCCTAAAACCCTAGAAGTAAATTTTTAGGATTATAGTGGCTTATGCCTTAGAATGAATGTTTGGGGAGATTGGCTGAAAAATGGGTCCTAGAAGAAGCAGTCTATGGATGGTTTCGGGTTTTGTTATGGTGCTCAAGAAGTCTGTGTTAGGGTCTGGTACGTGGCCTGGTGCTAAGGAGCAAGCTCCCCTCACTTCACGATTCCAGTGGTTAGCTGGTTTCGCTTAGCCAAAATATACCTCGCCTAGAGTTTAGACTCCGCCAGAGAACGGAGTGGGCTTCCCCCTTGGTGATGAAATCCAAGTAGGGTCACCGGGACGGGTAAGGTATCTGCTGGGGGATGAAATCCCAGTCGGGCCTTGTCTCAGGTAAGTTTTATGTTTGTTTTAGTGCATGTGGTCTGGTCGTGTAACATCAAGTGATCTAGATTAATTCAATATGCGGTTTAATTACTATATGTGGTCTAAAAGATGTAGGCAAACAGAAATGAATGCAAAGTGTTTTAATGTCCAAGTCGAAATGTTTGTTCGTATGAAGACGAATGGAGAAAGAGTCGAAGGATATGAGTTTTAGGTAGTCTAGAAGTGCAAGAAAGAAAGAAATGTTTGTTTTAGTTCTGCTTATGATGTCGTTTAAGAAGAGATGAAAGGAGGCAAAAAGGAAGAAACCTAATGCACCTAAATGAACGAAAGAAAGAAAGAACCCAAGGAGGACCTAGGGTCCCACCGGGCGTGCCAGAATGTTTCTACGCAAAATTGCTTTCTACATTCAAAAGAAGAATAAGAAACTAAAGGAAATGGTCAAGGCTAGAAGTACCTGATAAAGTTATGCGCACCGAAATCAGACGTTGAAAGATTCTCCTCTTTTGCTGTGGAGGAATGACACCTGCGAAGAAAAGGCTAAAACATGAAAAAATGTTAGTCAAAGATATGGTGGGCTGTCAGGCAAACGCCCGATCCCGGAAGTACGAAGACTTCCTAGAAGGATATCAACCCACTGATAAAAAAGCAGAATATTGGACGAAAGTAGATAATAATGACAGAAATAAATGACAGAAAATAAAGTGTGTACCTGATATGTAGCACTCTTCTACACAGTCGCCGGCGTCGATCTTTGTGGTGCCGGCGTCGGTTAGGGAAGATGCCGACGTCGGTTAAGGTGCCGTCGTCGGTCGGGGTAGTGACCGGCGTCGGTAGGGGAAGGTTCGGGAAAAGTCTGAACAGGTTTAGGACTGGGTCTGAGAGAGTTGGGATAGGTTCTGATAAGGTCAGGGCAGGTTTTGGACAGAGTCGGGACAGGGTCTGGGCAAGGTCTGAGAGAGTCGGGACAGGGTCTGGGCAAGGTCGGGACGAGGTCTGAATAGAGTCTGGGGGTTTGAAGAATCGGGATGACAGAACTGATAAAGAATAACCAAGGAAGAAATAAAGCAAACAGAATAGATACTTACCTACCAGAAGACGCGATGAAAGCCATAGTGTCAGTTGTCTGTGCAGATTGGTTGATGCCGAGAGTGTTGATGTCGGAGTTTGCAGGTTGATGAAGGAATTCGCAGGTTGGTTGATCAGCGTTTTGAATAGCGTTCAGGGATCTGGTCTCGAATGGTTGGCAGGATTGATGAAGGCGAGAGACGGTTCCAGAGACGGTTCGTCAACCGTTTCTAGAAACTGAATGATAACTGGTAACGGATAACGGGAAGGTGACCGACGTCGGCAGGATTGCCGACGTCGGTTGATAGGTGACCGACGTCGGCGACATCGGCTGGGTAAAAGACTGCCGTCAGCAGATGTATAATGGGGATAGAGTCTAGCTTTATCTCTGTGCTCATTTTTACATGCTGCCAGGGTCAAGATTGGTGGAACAAGTGATCGGCAAGGGTTCAATAGGCGAAGAAGAATAAGATGGGGAATGACCAGGGGAGTCGACACGATTTCGGTGTCTACACCTTTGACAAGCTAGATTTTATTCAGATGCTTGACCTTTTGTGTCTATGATATTTGACATTAGGCTATTTTATGCCTATTTTATGCAAAGTCTTAGCACAAACCATTTTGGAGATACAACTCCACTTTCAAACAACATTAGAGATACAACTCCACCCCTTCGACCAAGTTGGACCAAGTTTGAGCCATTTGTCCTTTGGACATAGTTTTTTAGACTTTGTATAACTTTAAGCATTTTTATTTCAGAGCTTTCATCATTTACATAGATATGTCTAGCTACACTTATGATAGAGTGGCTGCATAAAATCCCACTAGGAACCACTATAGATAAAGATTATCTAAGGAGTTTTATTATTCTTCCTACAATACTCCATATGGGTAACATAGTAAAAATACACAAAATATAAATCAAGGAATTGATTGGAATGAAGAGGATTATGAGAAAGACTTTGAAAACCCAACTACAGATAATGTTGTTTGGGATATGAATCCATACCCTCTTTTCAATAATCAATACATGAAACACAATTAAGAACTAGATTATGAGCTAACTCACAATTGGGATGATATGGTTTATGAGGATGACTTGGATGCTTTGGATTATGTGAGTAATTAGGCTCCACCACATCATACCATTTCTATTCTAGGACCACAATGTCGTACCATTCCCATACCAAGACCTCATCCTTTGGTTTATGCAAGCAACTAAGCTGCACAATTCCCAACCATTTCTATACCAAGACCTCATCCTTTGGTTGTTGTGAGCAATCAAGCTCCATATCACCCCTTCATCATTCCATGACCTAGTCCTTTAGCTTTTGTGAGCAATCAAGCCCCATAACACCCTACCATTACCATATTAGGACTTTATCCTTTAGCTCATGCGAGCAATCATGCTCCCCAAGTCCTTATCATTATCCAACCACAAGTCATTCCATATCCATTACCAATTCCATCCAAACATCAATGGATCCAATCCTTCAAAGACAAAGCTATGTTCAAAACTACTATTTTCTAACACATTAGAAACTAAAGCCAAGAAAACCAACCAATCCAAGATGTTTTTGTTGAACCAACCATTTGTGATAAGTCAACCTATGATGTCACTATTGATCCTATACCAATTATCAAGGAGTCTGACACAGATGAGCCAGTCTTTATCAAGGCACTTCTAAATGATTATAACCACCTTTTAGAAAATCATTACCTTGACCTTGTACCTATTTTTCAAGAGCCTCTTATTGACAAGCCAGTCTCTGAGGAGTTATCTCTTAACCTATTTCTCATCTTGGAGGAGTCTCACTTTAACAAACCAATTTTTTTGGAGCCCATTATCCCATCACAAGCCATTACTTATCCAATACCAAATATTCAACAAGACATCATTATAACAAAGTACCCATTATATGAAGTATCAGAGTTAGATTCATGTTTTACTCTTGGATTGACATCAGATTTAGCATCAAAATTAGAATCTAAATCAACATCAATCTCAACATCAGATTTAGAGTGTATTGAGTTAGAATTAGATTCAAAAGAAGAATATGTTCATGGTTGTTACAAAATTGGTTACGCATACCTCACATATCAATTTGAATACCTTTGTGATCCTTCTACAATTTTTGATGATGAGTAATTCATCTTGGACAAAAGTTATCCTAGTATCTTCTATAAGGATTGTGATGTGAATACCCATTCCATTACCATTCCATAGGCCATTACCATCAACCAAGATAGCCATATTATTGACATTCCATATCTCATAAGTGTCGATTGGGATCGATAGAATCAAAGTTTATTAAACTCCATCTATGGTGAAATAGTAGTTGAAGAAGAGTAAGTAGGCTAAGACCACATTCATATAGCAGAAGAACACTCTCTTAGTGAAACCTTTTCAGAGGCACTAGGGGATAATTAAAGTCAGAACTCAACACCTTCTAGAGAAATGTTTTCAAAAGCACTATAATAAAGTCAAAGTCAAAATCTAATGTTCGTTAGTGAAACCTTCTTAGAGGTGCTATGGGACAATCAATATAGCTTCATTCGTGAAAACTTAATTGAGACACCAATAGCTAAGCACAAAAGTTCTTCACTACTTGATGAAGACAAAATCAAAGATCAAATCAAAATAGCTTCTAATCTACAACCTAATCAGATGGTAGCTACTCTCAAGATCAAACAATAGAAAAATATGGTGGTCTTATTGAGAGAATAAGTCTTTGGCCCCAACACAACAAAATTTATGTTGAATCCAACATCAACAACATTACGTGTGACTGCAAGTCTTGATCTTCATTTATTTCCCAACCTTTCCATGTTCCATTATCATTGACCATTCCATTTTACAATCAAACCTACCATCCATTATTTGTATTTATTTACCATCCATGGATTCTCTTTCCTTTGTAGAGGCTACAAGGATACCATGTCTCGATGTTTGAAGGAATTAGAATCAACAACTAATGAAGATCACAAAAGCATTCTTGACAACCAAATCTACATCAAGTTCTTGATAGAGCATCTTTTCAGATGAGGTGTGGGATAACAATTAACATGATCAAGTATTTTTTTTGTATCATTTATTGATTAGGATGTGCATCTCCCCATCAAAAATAAAAATAGAATCAAAAGCCACACCTAGGCCAACAACATGTACCATATTGTTTCACACTGTCATGCCATTACCATTGTTACATATCCATTTGCCTATTTATCATAAATCTTACCATTCACCCCATCACTTGGGGTCAATCCTCTTACCATTTTACCCAATCTATCTAGACCATCATTATCTATAGCAATACCATATCATCCTATCATTCCATTCCTATCTAGACCAAAGACTATTTTTAGTCATTCCACCTAATCCTATTTTTGATCTTGGTTCACTTGATTCTTCCCTCACCTTTTGTGAGAGGATTCTTATCAATTTTTAACAATCAATCCAATCCATGTTTTAAAGATAGTCTATGAAAGTAGTATGCTAATTGATCTAGTAGGATATATTTCATCCTATCCATGTTTGTTTATGTGAGCTTGATTATAATGGCCTTTGGGTAAATTAGTTCCTTTGATCTATGCCGTTGTGTCCTGGTTATAACCACCTATGGAAAAACTAGGGGAAACATTATGTCTTGACATGCCAACTTGCCACTTCCTATGTCATACTATGCCTTTTTACTAACTATGCCTATTTTTGTTTGAATTGACTACTACACTAGTCGAATTCCTCCACTGTAATGGTAGAACTATAGTGACTTGAGGTCCTACTATGGAACTATGTAGGTAGTGCTCAATACTTGTTGAGGTTATCTCAGTCACCCTTTTCACCATGCTCTCACCATTTTGTGAGCAACCTTAGTTTAAATTATCTCACCATTTTGTGAGATTGAACCATTTTGTGTCTCATTATCCTTGATCGAGTTGAGATAATCTAAAAATCTTTCAAAAAAAATTTAAAAATCATTAAAAAATAATAAAAACATTAATCACTTATTTGCCTTAAGGATTTTGAGAACCCTTACTGAGTTATAAGCAAATCACTTATCATTTAGTTTCCCCATCCTTTTTCTCCTTTTTCTCTCATGCACTTGCCATTTTTCAAGACCATTCCTATTCTTATATCACATCCATTCTATTTATTTTCCTCAGTTATCACATTCTTCCCATTCCCTGGGAGAACTACATTTAGCCTAAAGTTTTTTACTAGATATTACATCCATGAAACTATGTAGGTAGCATCCACTTGCCTAGTGCATATAGAGACAACTCAACTACCCCCTCCATTTTCTTCTATTCACCCATTTTGTTCATTTGTTAAGTTGTCACCTATTTTCTAGGGGCAATGTTCATAGGGTTTCTATTGCATTGTTTATTTGTTTGTTTACTTTTACTTATTTTATTTTGTTTATTTATCTATTTGTTTACTTTTAGAACTATTTCCTTGATTGAATTTATGAGTGTTCTTTAGGTTATTCCTTATCCACACTTACACTTGAATCTATCCCTATTCATATGTTTACATTGTCATCATAGTTTCTTTTATTGGTGCATTATTTTCTATTGAGTATTGGGTTATGGGAGTCAGTCCTCATGCATATTTTGGCCAAGTCCTCATGATGTTATACCATGATGCCTGTCGACACATGATACAACAAACCTCATCTTCAAGAAGTCTATTAAACAATGGCGGCATCTCTTCGACACTGACATCCTGATCCACTCCCAATCATATCCCAAATAGAGTAATTAACTATGAAAGAATTTTAAACTTTATAAGTTCAGATGAGCATTTCCCTACTAGTAGGTTGTTTCAATTCATCACTACCCTCTATGTTAATTTATCATCATCCTCAACCAATTTTATCATGTTTTCCATAATCGGGGTCCAATGATTATAACCACCTATGGGCAAATCATTGCACACCATCCCACTTACATTTCTCAATGATTATAACCACCTTTGGGCAAATCATTGTGTTGTCATCACTTTAATTTTTTTACCTATACAAGGGCATGTTATTCTTATTAGTCTATCTTAACAAGGACATCTCCATCTTCTCAATGAGTATAATCACCTTTGGGCAAATCATTGTTTTATCATACCGCATTGCCACTATCGAGCTATAATGCTTATAAAAACCTTTGGGAAAACAATTTCACACCATCCCACTTTTATTCTCAATGATTTTGACTAATTTTTCAATATCATTATGTTTTCACCCCATCATCTTTCCTTTCTTTGGTCCCCTTGTTTTGCTTCTTATCAAGGGACCATTTTCCAACCTACTTGTGCCAACCATTCCTTTTAGGGGGCATCATACAGTTAGTTTATAATCATTGTATTTTTAGGCATACAGGATGTTCTCAATCTTTGAGAAGATGTTACTATGTTTATAGCTTGCAATGCCTTCCCAAACAGGGGTAAATTATCCACCGATAACCTCCAAAATGTATAATTTGGCATAAAAACACTAAAACACACTAAATGATGTGAAACTAACATATTCACGAGCCAAATTTGGCTAGAGTATCATCAAATGAGGCAATGTAATTTATGGGCCAACTAACTTTGATCAAATCATTCTAAGTTAAAATGCTAAATTTGCACCTAGATGCTCTGGATTGCTCTTTCCTACCAAACCTCTTGCATAAAACATGTGCCTTTGTTATTTGTTATTGGTAACATCCTAAATGGGAATATGGTTCAAACACATTTAATATATCCTTCCAATTCTAATCCAGTCAAATTTTAGAAGAATAATAAGACATTCTAATCAATTTGAATAATTTGTGCACAAATTACTTAAACTTGCTTAAGAGATAATTAACCCAAATCAAGGCATAATTAAGAATTCCATGGAAACTTGTTGAATAATTTTTTTTGGAAATGAATATTGAATATCTACATCATCAAGTGACCTCATTTCTTGGAAAGATATCCCTATGCCATAAATGCCACAAATATCAAGATTTATGCCCTCCATGATACCATCCGTGACTCTTAATTTACACTTATTCCAATGCCATGATGAGGATAACTATAAAATTAATTCCAAAAATATAATTAATCTTTAACCACACATCTTAATCTCAAGATGGATGGTTCAAGTTGATTCTAGACATCTACAAAATTTTATAAATAGGAGGACTCACCACATCATTTCTAAGCTATTTTGGTGTAAATTTATTATGCTCAAATATATTCAAAGTATTTATAATTAGTGTTACTATGTTAAATTGATTCCAATCCAAGCCAAGCCACAATCAAAAGGTGCCAAAGAGAAGAGGAGATAACCATGTCTCCTTTGATGAAGACTTCATGAGCTCAAATTGAGCAAGCCACTACAACAAGTATTTTGGAGCATCTAAGGGAGGTAAAAGAAAGTTTTATTTTGCATTTTTGTTATGTGTTTCATTCATGTTTATTAACTAATCTCTCCCTAGTGTCTAGGCCTAGATATGTTATGCTAGTTAGTGTGTTTCTTTCATTTTGTTTTTATTTTTGGACTAACATGATACTAACTATCCTCTCTTGAGTCAAATTCATAGATCACACTTCCTCCCACATCCTCCATGTAATATAGCTAAACTAATTGATGAAGATGTAGATGAACCTAAGTCAACTTGATTTGGTGGTGATATTATGATGTTTAATTATCAATGTCCCTGAAGCAAGATATCCACCTCCACAGAATTGATGAGTGTTGTTACTGTTGATCAGTTTTGGAGTGAGTTACAAAAGATATGTGTCCCAACTCATGCATTTTATTATGAGGTTAATATGGCATAGGTATATGGATTACCTATTCATGATTATAACTTTTTAAGATCAATGATGATTAAAAAATATTATGGGGAATTTTTTCAATTGATGATTGGTAATTGCTAATTAATGCAGTAGTTGCTCAAGAGAAGGTGAGAATTCAACTGTAAATGAAATTGATTGACCCCAAACACCTTGAAAAGTGATGAAGAGTATGAAGAGGTTGTTGGATCTACTCCAGAAGTCTATTTGGGGACTATATTAGTAGATATTCAGTTAAATGTGGATCCATTAAATACAACCTTATTGATTAATGGTCATATTATCCACAATTTCATGTTTGATTCTGGTGCTTCTTGTAATGTAATGCCACTGGGTGTCTTAATGATCTTGAAGTTAAGATTACATCAACCTTTGGCAAGTTTTACGCCATGGACTCATGATAAGTTCTAGTTTTTGGACAAGTCAAGGTATTGGTAGTGCATCTAGGAATGCATTTGAATATGGATGTGGTAGTTGTGGACTACCCACCTAAGTGGGAGATGTTGCTATCACATAAATGAGATGCTAGCATGGGTGGAAGTGCAAAAATAGAGATTTCTTATGCCACCATTCCAATGGAAGTTAAGATGGACAAAATTTATAAAGATCCAAAGATGATACATGTAATTGAATAATCAAAACATGCTCTTTTTGAAGTGTTGGACATAAATTTTGGGCTAGGGAACTTCATTAGGAACGTTGACACTAATGAATAGAATATTACTCTTGATGTTGAACCTGATAGTGAAGGTGTAGTTTTGAAGATGTATTTTGATAGGGCTTTCTCCAATCTTAGAAATGAAGTAGGGGTTGTATTTTATGCCCCCAATTGTAAGTGTTTCAAGTTTTCTTTTCAGTTGTCCTTTGAGTGCACTAATAATACTATTGAGTATGAGGATCTTTTGCTTGGTTTATGAATCACCCAAGAACATGGAATTAAAATCTTAATTACCAAGGGTGATTTTGAGCTAGTGGTGAAGAAAGTCTGTAATGCGTATGCCACCAAAAATAAAAGGTTGACACAATATCAGATTGTTGTCTAGGATTTACATGAACTCTTTGATGCATTCAATCTTTGTTATCATGATAAAAATTTTAATGAAGATGCTAACAGACTTGCAAGGTTAGGTGCTTAATTTGACATTGCAAATATAAGCCCCGATTGTTAGTATGAAGTGGAGGTTCTTGTTAGACATTCAATCCTAGACAATGTTCATCATTGGCAGGTGTTTGATGATGATAAACAAATTAAGATGTTTTTAAATTATGAATCTAAATTCCATGATCATCTCATAGACTTATAATCTATGGTTTAGGTTTTGGAAAGAAAATAAACATTTTTTGGGAAAGACATTATCCACTTGAAGACAAACATGCTCTCTAGAGGATTGGTAAATTTAAAAGAATATTTTGATGGAATAGATAGAATCAAAAATCAAGACTCATTTATTTCGAATGATGTGACTGAGTGTAATTTGGGTTCTCATGAGAATCCAAGGAAAAATTGGCTTGATACTCACCTAATTAAACTTGAGATGTAAGCTTCCATGCAACTACGAAGAAAGTATTGGGATTATTTAGCATGGTATTATTCTGATTTAGAAATATATAGGGAAGACTTGTTCCAACATGTCATCCCATTACATCCTGATAGCAAGCCTTTCGAGTAGAAACATAGACCTATTAACCCCATCTTGGCCACTAAGATGTAGGATAAGTTAAATAAGCTAAAGGATGGTGGTATCATTCAGCCCATCAGGTATTCATCATGGGTTGCAAATTTAGTCCCTGTGAGAAAGAAAAATGGTGACATATGCTTGTGTGTGGATTTATGAAATTTGAATAAAGGTTATCTAAAAAATAAATATCCCCTACCCAATATGAAAAACCTATTGTAAAGTGTTATAGGATCAAAATTATTATCCACTTTAGATTGCTTCAAGATATATAACTAGGGTATGATGAAGGAATTTGAGAGACCCAAGATTGCATTTATAATGTCATAGGGCATGCATGTATATATGAGGATGCCTTTCAAGTTAATGAATGTTGATGCAACATTTCAATGAGATATGGACACTAATTTTATAGGGATGATTAAAAATTTTATATTTGTGTATTAGGATGATATTATTGTTTACTCCAAGACTAGTGAAAAACATTTAGAGCATTTGGAGAAAGTGTTGATCAGATGCAGGGAGTTCGACATTTTGCTTATTCCAATGAAATGTTACTTCAGAGTACAAATGGCCAAGTTGTTGGGATATATATTTTCCAAGGATGGTGTCATGATTGACCTTGAGAAGGTAGAAGCCATTGACAAAGTGCACATCCCATAGTCTATAAAGGGAATTCAGTCCTTCTTTGAACAAATTAATTTCTTAAGGAGCTTTGTGTCCAACTTTGTAGAGATTACTCTACCTATCACTTCTATGATGAAGATAGACTAAGCCATCAAGTGGGAGGAGAAGGCCATGAAATCATTCAATGACATCAAAGGATCTCTAAAGTCTCCCCATATTTTGACCACCCCTAATTACACTAAGCCATTTCCAATTTTCTCTTTTACATCATATAACATTGTTTTTACTGTCTTATTTCAAAAGAATGAAGATGGTGATGAGAAGCCAATAGCTTTATTTAGAAAATATATGAAATGTGTTGAACTAAATTACACCATCATGAAAAAAATCCTTCACTCTCTTGAAGGCTATTAAAGTTTTCAAGCCTTATATTCTGAGTTCAAAGATTGGTGTTTATGTCTTGCATACCATATTAAAGGACGTCTTGACTCAAACTAAATTCTCCAGCAAGAGATGCAAGTGGGTTTAAAAGTTATAAGAGTATGAGGTGGCTATTCAAACCACCTAGTGTGAGGGATGGGTCTAACCAAGCTCATGGCTGAGATTAATTTACAAGCTGTTGAGGTAAATACTTCTATTTTCAATGTTGATGATTTATTGAGTCAATTTATCATATCCTCATGGTATAAAGACATTGTATATTACCTAAAAAATCTAAATTGTTATTTTAACTTGGACAAGAATCAAAGGACTCTTAATCTTGATTCATAAAAGTACCTCTTGACTAAAAATGGAATTGCATGGAAGAATTTGGATGGGGTTCTCCTAAGATGCATGCTAGAAGAACAAATTGTTTACCTGATTAGAGACTTCCATAGTGGAGTGTGTGGTGGCCCTTTTGAACCTAAAGTCACAACTCATAAAATTATAATATCTTGTTATTGGTGGCCATCAATATTCAAATATGTTGCTCATAAAGTTGGAAAGTGTAAGAAATGTCAGCACTTTACTAGGAGAATGAAATCTTCTATTTATTTTCCCTTACAATATGTGATGATTGAAGGTCCATTTAGACAATGGGGAATGGATTTCATTGGATAAATTTTTTATTCATCAAGTGTTAGACATAGATGGATACTAGTTTTAATTGGCTAATTCATAAAATGGGCTGAGGTGGTCCTTACAAAGAAAACTACATACTAGGTGGTTATGAAATTTTTGCTAAATTAGATTATATATATATTTGGTGTTCTTATCAAAATTATTACTGATAATGCCATGAGTTTCAAAGCTAAACCTTAAGTGGAATTGTTCAAAGAGTTTGAGATTAAGTTGAACTATGCTTCCAATTATATCCCTCAAGAAAATGGGCAAGCAAAATCCAGTAACAAGAACTTGCTCAAAATAATTAGACAAACATTGGAAGCAAATAATAAGAAGGGTGAATAGCTAAAGTTTTCTTTGTGGGATAATATGATCACACCCAAGAGAGTTATAGGCAAAATCCCTTTTGATCTTGTATATGGAGCTTCAGTAATTTTGCCTTTGAATTTGTAGTTGTCGACCTATCAGCTCATGTAATAACTAGAAGATGATGAGCAAATCAACCACTATGAAAGCAAGATGACCCAGATTATTGAGATTGATGATATTCAAAGACAAGCTCATAAAAGACACCTCAAGTTCAAGGAAAATATAAAGAAGATATTTGATAGAAAGGTCACCCCAAGAACCTTCCAAATAGGAGATCTTGTTCTACTTACAGATAATAGTCATGAGGAGAAAGGTAAGCATGGCAAGGCAAATTTGATGCCTTGTAGATGGGTCCCTATTCCATTGACTTATAGATTGGGTAACATAATTTATTCTTGAGAGAATTAAAAGGTGAAATATTGGAGCTCCCAATCAATGGCAAACATCTGAAACACTTCATTAAATCTGCAACTATGTACATAATATTTTAGTGTATAGTCTTGTTGTTTTGTTGCTTTATTACCCCTTTGATTTTAGCCTTACTTATACAATTTCCTTTCATGTTTTTTATGTGTTCATTTTTAGATCCTCCTAATGTATTTTTTTTATATTTCCCTATTTTTTGAGCCTTCATGTGTGTTTGCTGATAATTTTCTCAAGTGTTGACTTCATGGCCCAATGGATTGGCACCTAGTCTTGTGTTCTATGGATATTTACACACTCATAGGGGGTGTATATCCCTGGGTGAGAGCCAGTGTTAGTGTCCAAAATTACACTGAAGTAATTTTCCCCTTGTTAAGCATAGATTCCTAATTTGTCTAGCTCACTTCCTATTTTTAAGTGTTCATCAGAGGTCAAGTGTCATGTTAATTTGGTCTTTACTAGCCTTTGGTCCATCAAAGGACAAGTTGAATTCATGTTTGAGTACCTTAAGACCCTAGTCCCAATTACCCTAGCTTATGCCCTTTCATTTAAATTCAAATTGGTGGGATAAATTTAGATGGGAATGCTTTGAATATGCCATGGACTTAGTTTAAATTTTATACTAAGGTTTAGTCATGTTTATTACCAAGACCAAACCTTAGTCTAAAATGCATATTTGTTCCATTTTATTTCTTGTTTCCCTTGGTCCTTTTATTTATTTGGTCTAGCTAATGCTCATTACCTTTGTTATAAAATTGTTTTAAAGTCCTATCCTAAAAGTTATATCATGTCTATTAATACAAAAAAAAATTAGTCCAGGACTTTATACTATGTTTTTTATTTCCCTAAACTCTGACTTAATTTTTTTTATGTTAATTTAGAGCCAATCACATTTGAATTGATAAATCAAAATAAAATGGTGCATGTTGAAGTGGGGAGAGATGATATGATAGAGTGTGGTCAAAGCTAAAAATTCAAAAAGACGTAGGATAAGTACAATAGTAACAAGTGTTAAGATCATGGTGCATGATTAAAAGTTCAAGAATGTTCTTGTCAATTGATGGTATGTGTCAAAGCATATAGATCTCGATCGATGGTGAGAAATAGGTCAAGATTTCAATGAAGCTCAAGGTGAATGTAAAAATGACAAGTGGCATAACTGCATACCATAAATTAAATTTTGGGTACCTATTAGAAGATCGACAAAGTACATTGAGAAGTACACATTCTAATCAATAGAGTATAGTGAATCAGGACTTTTCAATGAAGCTATGAGAAAATGCGAGATTTCCACATGGAGAAATCATGTTAAACCAATAAAAATAAAAAAGTATAGAGTGAAAAAGACCCATGGGACTACCAAATGGCATGACCTCAAGGCCAAGTATAAATAGAAGCTAATTACATTCTACCCTTCAGATCATGATCTGATGGAGCATATCCGCTTGCCTAAATAAGATCTAATGGTGCGAGATTGATGTGTACTTGTCAACAAATTTAGGATGAATTTGGTGGTGACAAGTGTCATAATGAAAATAAATATTATAATAAAGACTAATGGTATTCGATCCTTCAAATCTCAATTAACAGTCTATGAAGTTTCATGTAAGGATAGTTAGATGGTGTGAAATTAAAGAAGGATTTTCTAAGGGAAATGATCACTTTTTAAAAAAATGATGAAAAAAAATTACATGGCATTGCCACATAGGTAGAAAACTCACATTGAATATTTGTTTTTAAATGCATATGAACCTTATAGAGCATGTAGGCTACAGGTGAGTCATAGTTAAATAAGGTCAATGGTCAAATTTTGATCCTAGTTTAAGGGATAAACAAGACATTTTTGATATGATAAAATGAGATCAATAGAGCTAGTTAAAGGTGGAAATTTAAATGGAGCTCAAGGTGAATGAGGAAGCAACATGTGCTATATTAGAGCCAAGTGAGCAAATTAGTCACTTTCAAGCCCTATAAATGTCTAGATGGATTTGATGTGGCATGACACATATCACTATGTGGTAATATTTGGATTAATATTTTAAATTTATGGCTCCTACATGGACAAGCAAGAATTTGAAGAAGAGAAGAAGGCCTTTGAGCCATTCCAGATCATATTTTGACCATGAATCATTTTATGTCTCTACCAAAACTAGAGAATCTTAATGCCATCATTGCAAGAGTAGGTTATTCCATGGTGTGCATAAGAGGAAGGGAAGCTATCTAAGAGGTTCCATTTATGCAAGAAAATGGTCAAGGGAATATTTAGATAATTAGACATAAGGATAAAAAAAATTTGGTCTATACCACAAAAAATTCACCTTACAGATCATCTAAAGGTGCATCTCCAGTCAATAAATCAAAGGGTTTATTTAAAATCTTCAAATTATTTGAAGAGTTAGTTAGAGAAATTATTTTTCTTAGAAATGGATGAAGATTTTAGGTGTGACAAGGAATATTTTCTAGTTAGGAGCATCTTGATAGATTTTTAAGGGATGATTTGAAATTTGCAACCCATTGTCCTATATTTGAATAGGGTGTAGAATGTATAAATAGAGGGCTTCTCCTCTATTTTCAAGGTTGTTTTTGGTTGTTTATTTTCTTTATGTCTAGGGTTTGAAATTTTTTTGGATTAATTACTATGTGTAGATCTTCTCCCTTGCTAAGGTGGTAGTAAGTGTACAACCATTAGCAAACTTTGAGAGCATGTTTATGTCTCCCTTGTCAAAATAGCAAACTCACCATGCTTATCTACATGGTAGCATTCTAAAAAATTGATGTATGCAATATTTTCTTGAAAAGTTAATCAAAAATAT